>APFE030980605.1:68457-110278 GCA_000404065.3 Pinus taeda
TGAGTAAATAAATGCAGAATTTTAATTTTTTAATATATTAAAATGCATTTAAAAATTCGACGGATAAAATTAAAAGAAATCTTGATCCTTATCGACGGTCGAGATCATTTTGACATGGATCACTCGAACTAGTTGTTTGGAATTTTTCCTTTAAATAGGGTGTTAGGAGTCATTTGAGATGGGAGATTTGATCTGAGAGTTTGGTGCTACAAAAAGCTCGCTTGTAGTCATTTTTTGTGCAATAAAGAAAGACTTTAAGGTTGAAAATCTCGCTGATATTACTCTTCTGAAAATGCTGTAAGATTGTTTTATTTTTCTGCATTATTTTATTTTCAGCCATTGATGATAGCTTAATGAAGATTGATCTAGGCACAGGTATCTTGTCTGATCTCCGGTGTTTGAATGATAGTTTAGATTCTGAAATATAATGGTGGGTATCTCCATTTGATCTTGATTTCACTATTGTTTTCTCCCTCTATGTAAATGGTTTATTTTAAGTTGTGCAGGAAATCTTAGTTTTGAATTTACCGGGCATTAGGGGAAGTTCTCAGCTGAACCATCCAACTCCTAGATCGCGTTTTCTGAAAGAGCCCAACTAGTTTTAATCCCGGGCTTATCATCTGAAATTTTTTTATGAATGCATGAAGGGTTTTCTGAAGTATCTCACATTAAAATTAAATTTTGATAATATTACTATGATTATTGACAAATCCGGCTGCTTAAGAGTCGAAAATCTGTGAATACTGTAATTATTTAGCTGATTTAGGGTTTTCAGTTTTGTTTCCTGCACATATTATTTTTGGGTGTTCTGTTTTTGCCATTGCAGGTTGCAGGTATAGGTTTTAAAAGTTTTTCAGGGTCTCCACCAGGCAATCTGAAGCGGGTTGATTTAAACTTTTTTTACAATTTCTTAAGTAATTCAAGGGTTTTCTGCTGCTGCCTGGAGGGTTTCTTTTTTGCAGAAGGATTCTGAAATTTTGTTTCAGGTGTGCACTGTTCAAGCTACAGCACTGGCCATTCACCCTTCAATTCTCCTACGCTGGCCATCCTTCCACACTGTTGCGTATTCACTGCAAATTTTCCAGAATCGCATTTTCTGCCTGTTCATTTCCACGCAAACATTGCATCCTTCTCCTTGTTGCCGCTACCCTGCACACATCAAGCAGTGAAAAATAAAACAATAAAAAAACAGCCAAAAAAAAAAATCGATTTTTGCTTCCACATCCCTCACGTCCCTGCTTGCGTATTCCATTGTTGTTCGTTGCACCCTTCTGCCATCCTCACACTGTCCATCACCCTCTTCACGCAAAGTCAGTCCTGGAAACACTGTGCATCTTCCTCCTCAACCGACACTTTCCCTATCACTTGCACACAGTAATAAAACGAATTTTATTTACCACGTATATTTCCACGCTCCATAACCCTCACGCGTCCATCATTACTGTTGTCCAAACCTGCGCAGTTTTTTTTATTCTCAACGCCTGCAAAACGCTGAATACCAACGCCTTCATGTTGCTCTCCTCCTTTGAGCTCCATCTTCCTTGATGTTGACTTCTGCTGCGGCTGTCCTTTCCATTCCGTCTACTCATTCTCATCCACAGACTTGCTGCAAAACACAGCAGCAAAAAAAAAATCGATTTTTTGCATGCGTATGGGTAAGTTAGCATAGGTATAGCGTATATTTCTTTTTTTTATATAGTTTCATTTCAATTAGAATCAATTATTTTTTATTTTTTTTTAGTTTAGGATTTATTAAATTTTGTTTCAGTTTTTACATTTAATTTTCTTTAAATTTAGATTTAGCTTTTGTTTAAATTTTAATTTTAAAAATTATATCAAAAGGTTTAAAAAGAGAAATAAAAAAATCAATTTTCATTTTTTAGTTTAGCCCATGGTTTAGGACTTAGTTTTTTTTTTTTTTTTGTAAGAATTAGATAGTTTCGTTTTAATAAAAAAAAATAAATAAAAAAAAAAAAAAAAATATAAAATAAAAAAAAAATTAATTAATTAATGAATGTTCATTTTCTTTGTTATAAATGAGGTGTTAGTACTTTGATTTTGTAGTTAGCATAGTTAGTTTAAGAGTTAGATATTAGTTTTGTTGTTTCATTTGAATTCCTTTTTTTGAAAGTCACGCTTTAGTTTAGAAAATGTTTTAAAAAAAATAAAAAAGAGAAGGTTCCTATAGATTAGAGTTAAGTTTCAGCCTAAACTTAGATTTAAATTTTATTTATTTAGGCTTTAGCTTTATTTATATATAAAGCTAAAGCCTAAATAAAAAAATAATAAATAAATCTATAAAAAAAAAAAATATATATATATATATTATAATAAAAAAAATAAAATAATAATAATTTTTATTTTTTTTGAAAAGCTTAGCTAAAATTGAAAAATCATTTTGGTATCTTTTGGGGTATCTATGTTCCACTTCTCTATAGTTAAATGCGCTTAAACATTTATTTAAGCTGTTGAAAAGTGGTGAATTTTTTCGTAAACCGGTCAGCGTCTAAATTTTATGATCATTTAAAGCATTTGATTTTTCTTGAAGTTTAATTGCTAGATCATCGTTAAAGCATTGTGAATTTACTGGATATCTTGCATTGCTTGGGTTATTTGATGATAAATGTTTGTTTTACATGGTTTATCGTTCTGCAACATTTGATAAATAATCATTCAGTCATTAACTCCATAAGGCACTGATTTATTAACTTAATTAAATCAATTAAGTGCTTGTTTCCCCTCGTGTCTCCCAACCCAACTGGTCCACAGTTGGTCATCCATTGTCCCATAGGGTCTACCCCCCTTAGCCACGGGAGACAGGCTTAAACGGAGAGATCGAGGATCAGGGTGACAGCCCCCGGTCCGAGCGTTGTCGTGACAATTTGTGCGACAACATATTCTATATACAACAAGGAGATGTTGGCCATCATGCATGCATTGGCCAAGTTCCAGCAATAGCTAGTGGGTAACAGGTTCAGGGTGAGTACTGATCACAACAGCCTCAGGTTCTTTTTGGAGCAAAAGCAGCTACAGTAGAGGCCGCAGAAGTGGATCAGTAAGATCCAAGCATATGACTTTGACATTGAGTATGTCAAGGGTAAGAACAACGTGGTAGCAGATGCCCTTTCACATAGACCAACCACGTTGTCTCTTATGAGCTTGGACGCAGATTGGAGGGCTCGACTCTTAGTTGAGTACTCCAAGGACAGATTTGCATGTGAGGTTCTGGATGGGCAGGTGGCAGATGACAGGTACAGGGTGGTCGATGAGATCATCTACTACAGGGACCGGGTCTTCTTGACTGAGGGGTCTCAGCTCAAGAAGAAGATACTTCAGGCATCACACGATTCACCATTGGCTGGCCATCAAGGGTTTACCAAAACCTACAGGGCCATTAGAGAGAGGTTCTCATGGAAGGGCCTCAAGGAGGACGTACTCCAGCATGTCCGGGAGTGCGATGTTTGCCAGAGGAAGGGGGAGATGAACCATTCCGCAATGTTCTTGTAGCCTCTTCCCATTCCGGAGGGGAAATGGGAGTGCATTTCGATGGACTTCATCACAGGGTTGCCCATGGTACAGGGCAAGGATTGCATCTTTGTCGTCGTTGATCCACTGACAAAGTACTCACACTTTTTCACCATATCCGCACATTACACAACAGCAAAGGTGGCCGAGTTGTTCTTAAGAGAGATCTTCAGGTTACATGGTCTTCTCAAGACCATCACCAGTGACAGGGACAGCCGTTTCATGGGCGGATTTTGGCAGGAGCTTTTCTGGTTGGTGGGGACGGAGTTGACACCGAGTACCAATTATCACCCACAGACGTACGGGCAAACAGAGATGGTTAACAAGTGGCTGGAGGGCTACTTGCGTAACTATGTCAGTGGGCAGCATCGAGCATGGCTGAAGTGGCTGCATCTAGGGGAGTAACACATCGCATGTCCATTCTATGCTTTATATGGATATCATCCTTTATCTTTTGTTGATGTGATGTTTGGTGCTAGTGAGGCTCCGAGAGCCAAGATTTGGATCAAAGAGAGTCAGGACATTCTCTGAGCTCTCAAGGATAATATGGCTACAGCGCAGAATCAGCAAAAGTTGTATGCTAATAGGGGTCAGGTGGAGAGACAGTTTGAGGTAGGGGACTTGGTCTACCTACGATTACAGCCATACCGACAGTCGTCACTGAAGCAAAAGCAGGCTGAGAAGCTCAAGCCCCACTTTTATGGGCCATACAGGGTGATACGCAGGATTGGACAGATTGTGTATGAGTTGGAGCGGCCCCAAGGCAGCAAGATTCATAACGTCTTTCATGTATCATGCCTGAAGAAGGCATTGGCGCAGCATGTGACGATGACAGATGAGCTACCACCCACGGATGATGAGGGGCATTTGGTGTTTGCAGCCAGAGGCTATTATTGATTCCAGGGAGAGGCAGCTATGGAACAGGACAATCCGGGAATTCTTGGTGAGGTGGAAGAATTTGCCTAATGAAGATGCCACTTGGGAGAGTGAGAAAATTTTGCAGCACCCATCACTTCAGTTGCTTGAGGACAAGCAACATTTTGCCGAGGGAGACTGTAATATTCCTAATTAGCCATGGCTAATTGGAATATTCGATTTTGCTCAATTTTTCCTTCTATAGTTATTTATAAATAACAGGGTGAGGAAAGGGTAGACATAACTCACTTTTAGAATAAAGTCTCTCCCTAGTAGCACAACGTTGTAACTTAAAGGGGAACCAAGGGGGGCCAAAGAACCACGTAGAGGAGGGGCCCACGCATACACTTGGAGGGACTGCGCAGATGGAGAGGAACACGTGGCAAGAGAAGGAGCTACATTGGAGGAGGTGAGCCTTGGGGATGCGAGAGGCCAACGTTATAAAGGAGAGAGGAGCCTCCTCATTTTGTCATTCGATTATGAGCATTTGAGCTAGTCACTTCGACTTGGAGCACGCTAGCTGTTTAGCCTGTCTACATCACCGTTTAGTGCACTGAGTATCTCCGTTCGGAGATCTCACCCTTAGCCCCGGGGGACTTCGAGTGCCTACTCGTGCAAGGTAGCTTTAGCAATATTTTTGCAGTAGTATTGATCTTTGGCAATGAGGAGGAGCTGAGCATTGGAGGACTGCGCAATCTTGAGAGAGAGGGACGCAGTTCTTCTGGAGGTAGTTCCGAATTGGGGGTTTGTGGAGGATTTGAGCTGGGAGATTGAGCAAGGGATCAGCCCTTGCATATTGGAGGATTTTGGCTGAGTTTCAGGCAAAGTTTGGTGGGTTTATTCAGTGACAATGCAGAGCCTCGAGGGACTGCATGGGTCCTCAAGGGGGCAATTTTTGAGGGTCGGCCATTTCAGAAAAGCTTTCTGCGTTTTTCTGGGTTTCTTGAGTAGAGTCTGATTCCAGAGTTTCAGCATTTTCTAAGGAGGGGAACAGCCCCAAATCCTCATTTGATTTCCTGTAGCAGCAACACGACAATTCTCCAGCAGCTTGGACGCAATTCAAAGAGAGGCCATTCCTTTGCTATTCTGAGTATATTTCTTCACTTGCCTTGTGCAAGTCGAGGTGCCATCTTTCTGATCACCTCCTGTACTCATTCTATTACTCAGTATAATAAAATGGCTTAGCATTTCTCTATGCATTTCTTGAGTATCTGCTTACATTTCAATGTTCATATCTTTATTATTATATGTTGCACCATTGTTATTTCCATCACTTTGAACTTCCCGATTATTATATCATTTGTACGTATTTGGTTTGAGTTTACTGGGGTTTGGGGGAATATCTCTAAAACGGGATATTACATATGAGGAGGCCGACACTGTAATCATTAAGATTGTGGTACCCATCCGAAGATCACAGAGATGTGTGTCTGAATTCTGAGATTGCAAAGTCTATAATTACTTACTGTAATTACCCATTGAGGTTACACAGACATTTGATTTCTGTACTCTACTGTACCCATCTGAAAATTACAGAGATATTAGTTTGTACCCATCTGAAAATCACAGAGATATTGGTCTGTACCCATCCGAAGTACTATACCCCTATATTCATCCGAAATTCTGTACTTCCTATATCCAAAAATCACAGATAATATGAGTTCTGTACTATACTTTTGTGTAAACCCTAGTTCGGTATTTATAGTGGTTTCGTCTCCATAATAAAACGACTTGTATTCATGAAGTGATGTGTCATTTCAAGTGAGCCGACATAAGTGTATTTAAATCATTTGTAGGACGACTTCTTCAAGAGGGATTGTGCTTTCTTTGGAGGGCTTCAACATATTTCTATAGACTTGAATACATTAAACATAGGCTCAAGAAGAGCTTCTTCATACATGACATTGAAATTTTGACTTAAACTAAATCTAAGGCTCTCAATGGATGCCACTAACAAATAAACCTCTTGCTCATGAAACCCATGCAGCAAGGTATACAAAAATAATTTTATTTCTTTTGTTTCATCATTTACAAATATGAAGTCATTATGAAGACCGAACCTAGTTACACTTTCTTCAACAAAAAAGTCAACTTGGACTCACTTTGCTTGCCTTGACGAGAGGAGCCCATGCCAAGTTGATTTTTCTATTCAAAGAAGGCAGTGACTAGTTACATCTTAGTCAAAGTTGGTTAAACAGGTTTTCAAGTGACAAAACAAGGTCAGTGTTCAATAGTATGGTACAAGAATTACATCAAACATCGTCTATAGAGAAAGGGGAACAAAACAGAAGTGTTAGATTTTCCCAATTCCTTCGGGCATTAGCGAACCAACAAAGTGGGCAAATGACATGGCAAGAACATTGATGATGTTGCAATGCTAGGTAGGCGATAAAGATTTGGAAGGATATCCAGTTCAGATCAAAGGATATTTCAACATACCCAGGTGTCAGATGGCTCAAATTCACTAAGTTGTTGGATATCTAGAGGTCTGTGGGCTAACTCAAGTTTACTACAAGCAAAAAAGGGTCAAATGAACTAGTCGTTGACAAATATAACTAACCATCAAGGACACCTTGTTAAAGAGTGCAACTAGGGACTAAGTCCCCTTCCTAGAAGCCTTTTATGAATAAAATATAAATATATATATATATATATATATATATATATATATATATATAATATATATATATATATATATATATATATATATATATATATTATATATATAATATAATAGCTATAAATAATAACAATCACATATAATGAATAATTAACTAATAATTGGTGTTGAAGAATAATGTCTCTAAGGACATGACCATTCGTTGAAAATAGATCATGCTCACGTAAATAACATATTTACCATAAGTTACTACCCACCATAATTTAAGAAAGTATTTGTGTAAAAGATGGGATAAGGAAAATATGTAAATAAATATATTTACTTGGAGTTAATTCCCACCATTATTTACGGGTTCTTCAACACTCTAACAAATATGGGTAAAAATGTAAATGTGCAAACTTACTAGAATTTAATTTACAAAGATATGTGATCCAATTTACAAAGAAACATGTCTCTTGGGTATTTTGAGTATAAAATGCACTTGAAACCTATGTTGCACGAAACTTCAAAGAAGCTGCCGTTTCGGGCCGTACGTGTACCTGAAACTCCGAAACTTGGTCAAAACTCAGCTGAAACTCGACCATCATGTAATCATCTATTAAAGTTAATATAGACTTGTTTTTCTTTGTAAATTGTCATCTATGGGTCTTATTCCCTTTTTTCTTGCAAGATAATGTGTTATTCACTTATTTATTTTTATATATATTTTTTATATATACATATATGGCGTTTCGGCTGACGTTTCCATTTTTGGGAGGTGATGTTTTTAAACGTACCCGTTTCGGAAACTCCGAAACGTTTCGGCGTTTCGTGCAACTTAGCTTGAAACTTTTCATTTTACACATTTCACTTACCATCTCATATCTTCTTATACTTATTGTTGATGTTCTATCTACAATTACTATTCGTAAGGATCTAAAGTGAATGCTACTGAAGTTTTAATGTGATTGTTATTGGAATCTGAAGTAAAGTTGTTATTGGCTAATAAAACATTGAAATAATTGTTCCAATCATAGAACATACCATAAAATTTAACATGGTATCAAAGACCAGGTGAAGACAAGCCCAAGGAACAAGAGAAACAATCATTGTTAAATAATTGTTGTTGTTGAACAAGGTCTGTTGGAACAAGTCTCCATGGCTATTAACTCATATTTCAAGACAGAGTATAAGCTCAATGACAAATAAGATTATCATGCCTAGAAGATGACTCTTCATTTGACCTTAGAGGAACATGAAATGTTGGATTATGTGTAAGGGAAAGTGGTGGAGCCTCTTTCAAATACACCTATAGTTGCTAGAATGAAGCATATAAAAGGAGAGGTCAAAGCTAAGAAAATCTTAGTTGAC
Source organism: Pinus taeda (assembly GCA_000404065.3). NCBI lineage: Eukaryota > Viridiplantae > Streptophyta > Pinopsida > Pinales > Pinaceae > Pinus > Pinus taeda. The sequence continues at coordinate 76,868 of APFE030980605.1, forward strand.
TCCATTCAAAAGCATTTAATCTCTTATATTTCTGATCTGGGAACTTCCAAGGAAATGCATGATAAGTTGATAGGGATGTTATCCATTCGAGAAGTTACTGCTGACAGGGAACTCACCCTTACTGCACTTGGACATCTTACAAGGCCATGGGAAACATTTGTCACCACCATTTTCAATAATGATGAGATACCCGGTTTTGATGAGTTATTGGCTAGATACACTCAACAGGAAATAAGGATGATGGAAAGAGATAAGTCTGTTAACGGAAATAAACCTATTGCTTTCTCTACACATGTTAAAAGGAGAAATGATGATGGTCCATCAAATTCAAGAAGGCAAGGTTTTGGATCTAGGAAGGCATTCAAAGGAAAAGGCAAAGGAAGATGCTTCAATTGCAACAAGTTTGGCCACTATGCTAAAGAATGTCCTCCCACAAGAAGAATCCTCCAAGGGACAACAACAACAATCAAAGAAACAACAGGGCTAACTACAAAGGAAAATGGAATGCACTCGCTGGTCGAGAAGAAAATAATCGAACTCCCATCAGGACAAGAAATGCCAATTATGATGAAAATAATGTTATTGAAAAACTAGATGAGTATTGTTCCATTTCTGCTTTATCTACTGCCTCTCCTCTAGACACCTTGTATCAATGGTTAATTGATAGTGGAGCCTCAAGGCATTTCACTGGATATAAGAAAGTTCTCTCAAATTTAGCTGAGAGGAAGACTAATCTAAATATTATTCTTGGAGATAATGACACCTATCTAGTGAAAGGAATAGGAATTGTTACTCTTCACTTGAACTATGGTCAAACCATACATCTTCAAGATGTTTTGTATGTGCCCGATTTCAAGAAGAATTTGGTATCTATTTCTGCAATGGAGGACAAAGGCTTCAACGTAGCTTTCACTGATGGAAAGGTATGTGCATCGAATAAGAACTTTAGAGATGTTTTTATTCTTAGGTTTAGGGTTGATGGTCTTTATCAAGTTGGTGGAAATCCATTGGGAGCTTTGGCAAATGACACCTCTATTCAATGTGAGCTATGGCACTGGAGATTTGCTCATTTACATTACAAAGCCTTACCGAGTGTAAGGAACATGGTCACAAGGATGCATGAATTTCATATGAATCATGAAGGAGTTTATCAAGGTTTTGCAGCAGGAAAACATTCAAAGGGACCATTCCATTCTAATGAGAGCAAGACAATTGATATTCTTCAATTGATCCATTCTAACATGGTTGGTCCTTTGTCGGTGACTTCTTTGGAAGGATACTTATACTATGTGATATTTGTGGATAACTTCTCTCGCAAAACATGGATTTATTTCTTGAAGAAGAAAGATGAAGTATTTAGATGGTTTCGCTCTTTCAAAGCATTAGTGGAGAATTATATAGACAAGAAAATCAAGACATTTATAACTGATAATGGAACTAAATATGAATCTAATGAATTCAATGATTTTTGCAAAGAGGCAAGTAATAAGAGGGAGCTCACCATTCCATACAATCCACAACAAAATGAAGTTGTCGAGAGAAAAATCGTACAATTATGGAAGCCACCCATGCCATGATTCATGATCAAGGCCTACTGAAGCTTTTATGGGGAGAAGTTGCAAACACTATTGTGTACGTTCAAAATAGTAGTCCTCATCAAAGCTTGGATTTCAAGATACCTGCAAAATCTTCACTAGAAAGAAACTTGATGTTGCACATTTTAGAATCTTTGGTTGTCCTATATATTTTCATGTTCCAAAAGAGAAAAGGAACAAGATGGAAGCCTTTGGGAAGAAAGGTGTATTTGTTGGATATAGTGAAGATTCAAAGGCATATCGAATTTATGTACCTGGTCAGAGAAATGTAGTAGTAAGTAGAGATGTTACCTTTGATGAAGACGCTGCCCTCTATTAAAATTTGGGTACCAGAGGACAAATGGTTCCCTAAGGCTTTGATCTTTGGCCTAGGGAAAAGTGTCCAAATTTATTTGTAGTTTTCTTCTAAAGTGACTTTATAAGTGGTAAAGTCAATTTAATTTAAAAGTGACTTTATAAGTGGTAAAGTCAATTTAATTTAAAAGTGACTTTATAAGTGGTAAAGTTACATTCTAATTTAAAAGTGACTTTATAAGTGGTAAAGTTACATTCTAATTTAAAGGTGACTTTATTCAAAGTCAATGAAAAAATTAGAAAGTGAAAAAGTGACTATGGAAATAAAAGACTAAGTGGGTCTTTATTTAAGTGGGTGAGTTAAAAAATAGAAAGTGAAAATTAAATGCACATTTATTCTCATCCCTAGATCTGAATGAATCTCAGCCATTAGATTTCAGGGTAACCCAAAAGGTCATTTAGAAAATAAAAGGAGAAGAGAAGAAAGAAAGATTAATTCATTCTTTCATGAGCATTTGACAGAAAGAGAAGAGAGAGAGCAAAGAGAAAATTTATGAGCAGTGAGGAAGTGAAGGAGAGTAGCAAGAAGACATTTCAGCAAATCTAGGCAGCAGCATTTATTGGCACACATCCCAAGGCAAAACTGTACAGCAGGAGAAAGGCACAAAAATCGAGGAAGAGGGAAAGCAGCAAGGGTACAAATTTCGAGGCAGATTTGGGCACGATTTTCGAGGTAGCCGTATTGCTGAAATTCGTACAGTCCGTACAGCAAGTTCTCGGCACATTTTTTGAGGCAAGCCGTACAACATTTAATGTTGTTTTATTGCTGCAAAATTTTCTGTTTTGGCTGTTTGTTAATTGGCACGATTTTCCAGGTGGGGTTCAAGCACGAAAATCAAGATAAGTTGTAATTGTGGTTGCTGGAATTTTTACTATGTATTTCAGTTTCTCTGTAAAAGCATTTTCAGAAATAAAGAAGAGCTCTCAAACTAGTTTTCCCAAGAGTTGTAGGGGGTTTTCCCAGGGTCACATTGACCAAAAATCACTGTGTTATTTTCTATGTGTGGCTGTCATAATTTTGCTGTGTTTTATTTCTACAATTTCAGCAATTGTGAAATCTCTAAATTTGTGTTTTCAGAAAATATTGTCATTTCCAGATTTTAGAATTTTTATCATGCTTGGATTTAAAACCAAATACAAGGAATGATAAGGAAAACTAATAACCGGACTGGGGGTTGAAATTTCTTCATGTTATCAGCGGTTGGTTGGCTGAAAAGTGCAGTTTGGGACAGCAAAGTGAAAATTACAGCAAGCTGATGTTTACACAGACAACAGAAACCTTTACTACATCTGAAAATTTCAGTTTGATAGGAGAGTGAAACATGTCTTTGGGTTTGAGAGTGGAAGACAAGTTGGATGGGCAGAACAACTACAATGCATGGAAGGAGAGAATCCAGAGCATCTTTGAGGAAGCAAACGTCTGAGGCATTATGGTAAGTACCACACGAAACCCAGTAGTAGTACATGCTGACCCTATACAGTTGGCAAAGTTTAACAAAAAAATTGCTAAGGCAAAAAGATTGATTATGGAAGGAATCAAAGATCATGTCATTCCTCATGTGAGAGGAAAGACTTATGCACATGAGATGTGGACAGCCTTGACCAGTCTTTACCAAAATTCAAATGAAAACAGAAAAATGGTCCTAAAAGAGAAACTAAAGGCCATTAAAATGGCTAAGGCTGACAGTGCTACAGCATACCTCACAAAGATCACTTCAATGAGAGATTAGTTGGCAGCCGTAGGTGAGATCATTGCACCAGTGTTACACGAAGCGCCCCCCCCCCCCCCCCGGTTCCAAGCCCCGAAGCGCGTACAGAAGCACCTAGGAAGCTTGGCCGAAAGCAGTGCTTCCGAATTCGGAAGCGCCGCTTTGGCTTTTTTAGCCGCTTCCATGCGTCCGAAGCGCGCTTTGTACGGCGCTTCGGGCCTCAGAAGCGTGGCACTTCGGAGGTGGAAGCGTACGCTTCCGTACGCTTCGGGCAAGAAGGCCGCACGCGCAAGGGAAAAATACATTTTTTTTTAATTTTTTTTTTTAAGTTATCTTAACTTAGCATAAAGTGGGTGGGTTAGGGTGAGGTTAGATTGAGGTTAAGGTGAGGAATGAAAAGAATAAAGCCCCCATTCATTCCTCATTTTCTCGCTTTGAGTTTATAAGAGTTGGAGAAGAGAAGAGAGAAGACGAGAAGAGAAGAGAGGAAAGGAGAGGAGAAGAGAGGAGAGCTTGGAGGAGTGAAGGAGGAGCTAGGAGAAGGAGGAGCTTGGAGCAAGAGCTTGAAGGACTTCATCTACAAGAGCTAAAAAGGTAAGTTCAAACCCTAAACTCCCTTATTTTTTTGACAATTTTTTTGTATTTTTCTCCTCCCTCTCCTACTCTTTCCCATTGTTTCTACTTGCTCCTTTATTTACAGGTTGTCCACCACCTATATTCTAAGATGGTGTTCTTTTGGCTTCTATGTATCATTCCACTCTTGGTTTTAATGATGGCAAAGGGGAATAGGAATAAAAGGGAAGAAACAGAAGAGGACAGTGGTCCCAATATGAGTGACCCGATGTATGATGAGGAGGAAGAGTTTGAAGAGGAAGGGGATGAACCTGAAGGGGACACTGAAACACAAGATGGGAAAGCTACATCAACACCCTTGTGGAACTATGTGACCAAACTTGATGGGGGAAAGGGTGGTGGATCTTACAAATTTGTGTGCCCTCATGGTTGTCATGGAAGAAAACCATATTGTGGTTCATATACCCGTTTGAGGAGGCATCTTTGTGGGGTGTTGGACAGTGATGAAAAAAAGGGTCCTGTGGGGGTACAAATTTTCCCAAACATTTCAACTAAAGAAAGAAGAAAATACATCCAAATAGAGATGGTTGCACAACAAAAAAACAAGAAACAAAAAACTCATTCTGAATCAAGTGCAACCTCTAAATTTGGTAGTTGCTCATATCCTCATGGTACTTCTACAAGCTCTGGAGGTAGAAGAACAATAGGGGATTTCCTTAATGTTGCTGGGAGGGATGATGTGGATGGAAAGATAGTCCATTTTCTTTGTGCTTGCAGTGTACCATTCAATGTGCTTCGCTCTCCCTATTGGCATGAAATGGTAAAGGCCATCAATGAAGCCCCAAAAGGATACAAGGCCCCCAACTATGAGAAAGCTAGAACAGTGTTATTAGAAGGAGAAAAAGCTAAGGTTCAAAGAGATTTGACACGTTTTACAAATGAGAGGGTAGATTCTGGGGTATCCATTGTATCAAATGGGTGGACAAATATTAGAAACCAACATTTGATAAATGTTCTTGGTGTTTCTTCTAGTCGTGCAGTATTTATTACATGTCATGACTCCTCCTCCATCACTGCATTTGCACAAAACATTGCAGATCTCCTATTGAAATCAATCAAAGATGTTGGTCCGAATAATGTGGTTCAAGTGATCACAGATAATGCAGCAAATTTTAAGGCAGCAGGAAAAATTATTGAGCATACTTATCCACACATCTTTTGGTTTGGGTGCCTGGTTCACACATTGAACCTTTTGATGCATGATATTGTGAAGCACAAAGAATGTAGGTGGATTACTGAGCTTTACAGGAGAGGGAAGCAACTCATTAAATTCATCACATGGCATACAAGGGTAAACTACTTCTATGACACTTACTCCAAGTTGCAGTTGTTTAAAATTGCAAAGACAATATTTGCTAGTTATTACCTCACCTTTAGGCGGCTAGTGAAGGTGAGACAAGCTTTAACTAATCTGGTGTGTGTTGATTCATGGGATGAAATTAACACTGACATAGATGGTGCTAATGCAGTCAAGGACACTGTTCTTGACAGTTACTTTTGGGGACAGGTTAAATATGTTTTGCAATTCACCAAACCAATTTATTACATGATCAAGTTTGCAGATTCAGATCGACCAATAATTGGAGAGGTGTATGAGCAAATGGATAGCATGTTGGGGCAGATTAAAGACATTGTTGAGCCTAGAGATACCACCTTGTACAATTATATTCGTCTAGAGGTGGAAAACTGATGGGAAATGCTAAATGTTCCATTGCATGCATTAGCATATGTTTTGACACCTAAATACTATCATCCATCATGGCTTTCAACACCAGCAACTGGGGGGGAAGCAGGAGAAAACCACACCAAGATCAAGAGGTTCACAAAAAATATATGGCTGCATTGAGTAAATTAATCCCTGATGAGGAGGAGGCTGCATTGGTACGGAGACAGGTGAGAAACTATACGCTCAACACTGGTCCATTTGGGAGCATGCATGCAATTAAAGATCGAGAGACTTTTTCTGCTCTTGAGTGGTGGAACATGCATGGAGGGGGTACTCCACTTCTACAGAGTTTGGCATTGCGGGTGCTATCACAGGTGGTAAACACTTCTTCTGTAGAGAGGTGTTGGAGCTCTTATTCTTTCATCCACAGTGTTAAAAGAAACAGGTTGAGTTTAGACCAGGCAGAGAGCTTGATTTATGTTCATTACAACTTGCGATTGTTGTCCCATTACTATGAAGATGCAAAGTCTAATAAAGACTTGTTGATTTAGGACAAGAATCCAGAGGAGCCCAATTTGGAGGATGGAGTGATGCGATTAGAGCAATTAGAGGATGCTCTTATCGAGGTATGTCCATTGTGGTATGAATTTTCCAATTTTTCCTTATAAAGCATTTCTCTAATTCATGTTTTTAATTTTTTTGTTAACTAGTGTTTTTTTTTTTGCATGAATTTTTTGAGCGATTCCAGAATGATGATGATCGTGTTGATATGCCACCCCCACCCCCATCTGGTCCCTTCGTTCCTAGGTTCCATGGTTCAACACCAATAGCAGGGGGTTCTTCTTCATCAGTTTCAGTGCCACGACTTCCATAGCCACCATCTTCTTCATTGCCACCACGTGGAGGCCCGCTGCCACGTTCTATTTGTGGTGGAAGGAGGAAAGATTAGTAGATATATTCACAATCTACTACTTTTTGTCATAGATTACTCATTAGACTTGTGAATTTGAATTTTGAACCTTTTTGGCTTGGCGGTGACCAAGTGACATATTTTGTAAACATTATTATTTGAATTTTGGACATGACAAATGTTGACAGTTGCTCACTTCCTAGATAAATCATAATATGCTCTATGTTTTATGTTTTATAATAGGCTTAAATGTTTTATGTTTTATAATATGCTTAAGAATTTGATGTATGTTTGTAATAGCTAGAATATAGATGATTGTTGTACATACTAGTAACTACAATGGAATCATGGATGCCATATCTATCTTGATTTATGTGAAAATAGCATGTTTTTCATGTCTTCTACAATTAAATTGGTATTTGGGATGTTTTGTTTTGAGTATAAATGCAAAAATAAAAAATATATATATAATATATATATATAGCAAACGCTTTCGCGGACGCTTTGCTTCCTAGATTTTTGGAAAATGACACTTCGGCGTCCTCGCTTCCAAAAAACGCTCCCGCTTCGTGCAACATTGCATTGCACCCACTGAGTGGGTGAGAATTGCTTTGAATGGTCTTCTCAAGACTTAGGAAAATTTTGTGGATGGCATTGTTGCACGGGAAAACCTACCCAATGGAGATAGGTTGTGGAATGATTGCATTCAAAATGAGATCAGAAAGAACCATCTTGGGGTAGCCAAACAGGTGGAAGAGGATGACAATGTGGCATTGTTAGCAAGAGGCAAGAAGGTCAGAGCAAAGAAGCAAGCTTCCAACAATGGAGGCAAAGGCAAAGGTAAAGGCAAGCAACAGAACAAGGAGAAGGACTATTCCAAAGTCAAATGTTGGAATTGTCAAAAGTTGGGACACTATGTTGTTGTGTGCCCAGAGAAGAAGAACAAAAAAGGGAGAGACAAACCCATGGCAACTTCTGCAAGAGATAGAGAGCTTCTCAGATAACTATGATCGGGAGTTTGGGTTCATAGCTTGTGAAGCCACTAGTGCAAGATCACCTGCCATACATGTTCAGAGGAAGTGTGCATTCCCCGCTACTGGCAGAGCATCTTCTAGCATTTGGTATTTTGACAGTGGCGCTTCCCGCCACAAGACAGGAGTCAAAGAGTACTTCTCAGAGCTTTCAGAGGATGATACTGATATGGAGGTAGTACTTGGTGATGACAGCATGGTTAGAGCAGTCGGTGTGGGGACATTGACATTTGATAGGGGACCCAAACCTCCCTTGGAAGTGTCAGATGTTCTATATGTTCCTAGAATGAAGAAGAACCTGATATCCATCTCAGCGCTTGAGGACAGAGGGTATGATGTGTTGTTTAGGAGAGGGCAGGTGCTTATATATCATATGGGAACTCCAGCTTCTTCATCTAGAGTGATTGGTGTGCGCCATGCCAAGGTGTACAAGTTCTCATTTCAGCCCCTGATGGCATTAAGTAGTTGCACCCGAGACAGGACCAACAACAGATCTAACAGTTCAGAGTTGTGTGAGATTTGGCACCGCAGGATGGGGCAAATGTATCATAGGGCCTTGAGTACATTGCAGGAGATCACCATTGGGTGCCAGATTTCAGTTCTAATCACCTTCATGTATGTAGAGGATGTGTTATGGGGAAGTTTGGTAGATCCCCTTTTCCCAGCGGTGACAGCAAAGCTACCGGGATCCTTGACTTGATTCATACCAATGTGAGTGGTTGGATGTCTCATGTATCCTTGAGTGGCTATGAGTACTATGTTTTATTCATTGATGACCACTCCAAGAAGACCTGGATTTATTTCTTGAAGACCAAGAGTGAGGTCTTCAAGCGGTTTCAAGAGTTCAAAGCTCTTGTGGAGACCCAGACAAGTAGGAAGATCGAGGTCCTCAGGTCGAACAATGGAGGGGAGTATACCCTTGGTGAGTTCGTTGATTTTTGTGCTCAAGCGGGAATTAGGAGGGAGTTCACTATTCCATACAACCCCCAGCATAATGGGGTTGTGAAGAGGAAGAACAGATCCATTGTAGAGGCTGCCAAAGCCATGCTTCATGATCAGGGGTTACCATTATTTTTGTGGGTAGAGGCTTGCAACACTGTTGTGTACTTGTAGAACAGGAGTCCACATCGTGCCTTGGGGAGTGTGACTCCGGAAGAGGCTTTTTCTGGGAAGAAGCTTGATGTTGGGCACTTTCGTATCTTTGGGTGCCTTACATATTCCTATGTCCCCAAGGAGAACATCACCAAGCTAGAGCCCACTGTAGACAAGGGCATCTTTGTGGATTATAGCAAGACCTCGAAAGCTTATCGGATTTATATTCCTGCGTAGAGGAAAGTGGTTGTCAGGCAAGATGTGAAGTTCGACGAGGGGAGAGCTTTTAGAAGGTCAAGGGAGTTAGAGTATCCAAAGTCATCAAACCCTTCAGGCTTCTGATGATGATGAGGATTCTTTCACTCTGGTGGGAGAAGTATGCTTAGGGAAGAGGAAGCCCAAGTGGCTTCAATACACCTTGCGCGAGGCCACATCAGTTGTTGGGCCAAAAAGACAGGTTAGAAAGAATAAACCACCTAAGCGGTTTTCTAGTTACATGGCATTGGTAACAAGCATTGTTGACTCCGAGCCTTCTAGTTATGAGGAGGTAACCAGCCAGCAGGTCTGAAGAGAGGCCATGATGGAGGAGTATTATTCTATTATGAAGAATGATGTTTGGGAGGTAGTGTCGAGGCCTAAAGGTAAATCAATTGTTACTTCCAAATGGCTCTACAAGATAAAGCATGTTGTAGATGGCAGCATCAAGAAGTTCAAGGCTCAATTTGGGGCAAGAGGGTTCTCACAGGTAGAGGGAGTTGACTATGAGGAGACCTTCGCTCCCATAGCCCGGTAGACATCAATTCACTCCATTATATCGATTACAGCAGAGATGGGTGGGAAGATCCACCAGATGGATGTGAAGACCGCATTTCTCAATGGCTTCATTCAGGAGGAGGTTTATATTGAGCAGTTGCAGAGACTGAGGTGCATGGGAAGAAGTCCCATGTATGCAGATTGAAAAAGGCAATCTATGGCCTGAAGCAAGCTCCTAGAGCTTGGTACTCGAGAATTGATACATACTTGCAGCAGTTGGGCTTCACAAAGAGTGAGGCTGATCTAAACCTATACTTCATTGTGGTGGGTGAGGAGCCTCTCATTCTGGTGTTGTACGTTGATGTCTTGATCATCACTAGTGCAAAGAGACTCATTGAGGGCTGCAAGAGAGATCTTGCTTCAGAGTTTGAGATGAAGGATATCGGCTTGATGCATTATTTTCTAGGATTGGAGGTGTGGCAGGAGGAGGGGCATTTTTTCCTGGGACAAGGGAAGTACATTGTGGATATTTCTTAGCAGATTTCACATGGAGGACTGCAAACCCATGTCTACACCTATGATCACTAACTGGAAGAAGCTTCATGCTTCTGATTCCGAGTTGGTGGATCCTACTCTATACAGACAGCTGATTGGTAAATTGATGTATTTGGTCAACACTCGACCAAATATATGTTTTGCAGTTAACACTATGAATCAGTTCATGTGTGAGCCTAGGAGAGTGCACTGGATGGCTGCAAAACACATTCTTCGTTACTTGCAGGGGACTCTGGATTTTGGTCTAGATTATAAACAGGGTGATGGAGTGAGACTGGTAGGGTACACAATTTAGATTGGGCAAGTTGTGCTTCAGATAGGAAGAGTACTTCTGGGTGTTGTTTTGGGTTGGGTTCAGCAGTTGTGTCATGGATCAGCCAGAAACAACAGTCAGTTGCATTGAGCTCAGTTGGGGCAGAGTATATGGCTACCAGTTTGCCTAGTTGTGATGCCATATGGCTTTGCAAGATGTTGTTTGGTCTATTTGGTCAGGCATTGAGACCTTCAGTAATTTACTATGATAATCAGAGTTCCATAAAACTCACGGAGAATCCAGTTTTCATGATAGGTCAAAGCATATTGAGATCAAGTATCACTTCATTAGAGACTATGTCCAAAAGGGAGTTGTCAAGCTTGAGTACAATTCCACAAATGAGCAGGTAGCGGACATTTTCACCAAAGCCTTACCATGGGGCAAGCATGTCTATTTCAGAGAGAAGATGGGAGTGGTGAGGAACACTTTCCTCGGTAAGAGGGAGTGTTAAAATTTGGGTACCAGAGGACAAGTGGTTCCCTAAGGCTTTGATCTTTGGCCTAGGGAAAAGTGTCCAAATTTATTTGTACTTTTCTCCTAAAGTGACTGTATAAGTGGTAAAATCAATTTAATTTAAAAGTGACTTTATAAGTGGTAAAGTTACATTCTAATTTAAAAGTGACTTTATAAGTGGTAAAGTTACATTCTAATTTAAAGGTGACTTTATTAAAGTCAATGAAGAATTAAAAAGTGAAAAAGTGACTATCAAAATAAAAGGCTAAGTGGGTCTTTATTTAAGTGGGTGAGTTAAAAAATAGAAAGTGAGAATTAAATGCACATGTATTCTCATTCCTAGATCTAAATAAATCTCAACCATTAGATCTTAGGGTAACCCAAAAGGTCATTTAGAGAGTAAAAGGAGAAGAGAAGAGAGAAATATCAAGTCATTCTTTCATGAGCATTTGAGAGAAACAGAAGAGAGAGCAAGGAGAAAATTTATGAGCAGTGAGGAAGTGAAGGAGAGAAGCAAGAAGGCATTTCAGCAAATCTGGGCAGCAGCATTTATTGGCATGCATCCCAAGGCAAAACCGTACAGTAGGAGAAAGGCACAGAAATCAAGAAAGAGGGACAATAGTAAGGGCACAAATTTCGAGGCAGATTTGGGCATGATTTTCGAGGAATCCATATTGTTGAAATCTATACGATCTGTACAATCCGTACAAGTTCTGGGCACATTTTCCGAGGCAGGCCATATAGCATTTAATATTGTTTTATTGCTGGAAAATTTCCATTTTGGTTGTTTGCTGATTGGCACCATTTTCAAGGTGGAGTTCAAGCACAGAAATCGAGTTAAGTTGTAATTTGTGGTTGCTAGAATTTTTACTGTGTATTTCAGTTTCTCTGTAAAAGAATTTTCAGAAATAATGGTCCCCATTGCATGCAGAGCCTCCATGAGGTGAGGAAATTTCTCTTGAACCTGGTCCCTAGGGAACCATTTTCCCGGGTGAAGGCGTTGGCCTGCTTTGACAACTCGATATAGTTGGATTCTCTGTTGGCGAGTGTTCTTAATCTATGTGAACATGATCCTATCAGTTGTGGCTTGTTCAATGCAACTTGGGTTGAGCTCTGTTGGTGTCAGTTGCTTCACGACGTCGGGTGTGTCAAACAATGGAGGAAAGTATGGTTGCAACCGATCCACATTGAATACGAGGTGTGGACCAAGGAACAATGGAATGTTGAGCTCGAAGGCATTGTCCCCTACAACCTTGATGATGTTGTATGGACCATATCGGAGCGGGTGAAGCTTGTAGTGGGGCCCAATAAGGTGCTACTTCTGCAAATGTAACCAAACATTCTCACCCACCTGGAACTTGTGTGGCACTCGATGTTGATCATGACGTTTCTTGTACTTAGCATTGGCTCTGTCCAATATGTCATGGACCTGTTGGCAGATTTGTTGAATGTGCTCAATGAAGTTGTTAGCCCGGTCAGCCTCGAAGGGGACATGAGCTGAATTTGCTTGAGTAGCTGCAAATGGTATGGCCACATCAATGGGACATAGTGGCTGGAATCCCACCCCCACCTAAAAAGGGTTGTGGCCAGTGGAGCTATGGAGAGCTCTGTTGTAGCTGTGTTGGACATAGGGGAGGCTTTCATCCCATGTACGTGGATGCTTCGAGTTGTACATGCGCAAAATGTGCATGATCATCCTGTTGACGACCTCTGTTTGGTCATCAGTTTCGGGGTGTAAGGTCGTGGACTTAGTGAGCTTGGTATCCAACATCGACCAGAGGCTTGACCAAAATGTACTCAAGAATCTACTATCCTGATCTGAGATAATGGACTGTGGGATCCCAAAATGTGCCCATACTCATTCAAAGAAGAGCTTAGCAGTGCCTTCTGTTGTGATACTTTTCCTGCAGGCCGCCAGAATGGCCATCTTAGAGAATTTGTTGATGTTGCCATGTTTAGTAGAAGGAAGGCCCGACATGTAACCCATGGAGATGGATTCGCAAGGCCAACTAGGAGTAGGCAGATGAGTATATAGGCCTTGCTTCTTGATTGTTGGTTTGGCAATGGCGCACGCAATGCAATATCTGATGTACTTCCCAACATCCTGTCAAAGGTTCGTCTAATAAAAATACTTTTGCAGCACTGTCACTGTTCTCTCTACCCCGAAGTGTCCAGCAATCCAACCATAGCGCGCCTCCCAAATCATTTTGGCATGCTCGCTTGTAGGAACATAGAGGTGTCCCATGTGGCATAATAGTGCACCCTAGAAGTGAAAATCTGGAACTTGCTTGCCTTCCAGGAGCATCTGGTAGGTATTGTTGAATTCTGGATCACTCTTGTAAAGATGCGGCCACCTTGAAGTCTCGTGTCCACAAGAGTCAAGCACAGTGGTCAGCGCCATGACCGGTGGTCGGCTAACACAGTCTGCAACGTTATTGGTGTTGCCCTTTTTGTACTTGATGTTTAAATGGAACTGTTGCAGATATGTGGACCATTTCTAATGGCGATAGTTCTGCAACTTCCCTTGTGTCTGTATGAACTGCAAGGGTCGGTGCTCTGTGTGGACGATCATTTCCTTCCCCAAAATGTAATGCTTCTATTGTTGGCAGGCCTGCACAATAGAATACATTTCTTTGTCATAAGTGGGATACTTTCAGACCGTATCTAAATGTGTCTCACTGTGATATGCCACTGGATGCCCCTGCATGTCAGTTTGCGTTGTGGAATAGGAGTGAGTCACATCGCATTGAGTACATGCGTGGAGTGTTAGGTACAATGACACAAGCAGGATACGAGACAGAATAGGATGGTACAACAGTAGCAGGGGGTATCCAGTGGTGTATAGGGATACGCTGCAGTGTATAGTGGCATGTCGAGGAGTACAGGGATACTCGGTGGTATGCAAGGGTCTATGGTGCTGCACAGTAGGGTCTTGGGGTGTTGCCTCCAAGGAGACTTATGGATGGGGACACCAAGCACACCTTTGGGTGTAGTTCCCCCAGGATCAATGAGGATGTGGATAAGCAACATTTGATGATATTTATGGGGACTCACGCATGTCTGACTTCTACATCGCTCATAGGCACAGATGATTTGGTTGTTGATTTGGTAGTTGTCCTTTGGCACTCTAGGCACAAGCAGCAAGGTGCGGGGAGCTCACCTGAGATATTGGGATGGGACTCAACACATCAAGTGAGATAATTTTTAGCAGTGGCATTAGCTCAGGGCACGAGCTAACAAGTACTAGTATGGGGAGTGCATGGTTTGTTGCGGAGGTAGTGTATGTTCCACCCTTGAGTTCACACTTAAGGGGATGCATGACACATTCTGGGCAAGGCACTCTGAGGTGTCACGGGAGCATATACAACAAGTGGTTGACCTTTCCTATGAACAGATGTTTAGTCTCTTGGCAGCATCAGGGTGCGCTTCTAGGAGTCAGGATAGCAGATCCCACAGCACGTTATCGCAGGCACAGGGCAACTTTTTATGCATTAGATTGATTCATGATGTGTGGAGTCTATATATTGATTGCATGCAGGGAACAGAGTTGTGGAGCAGGTGGATTCCAGTAATCATTAGGACTATGTCAAAGCAAGTCCGATTATGGGATCCAGGAATTCATTTAGCTGACAGGCCACTCCATTTCGTGAGGTGCAGGTCCATAGCAAGGGTGATCTAGCTCACTTTGGGGTTGACACATGGGGGATCGCTGAGGCCTCCATTGTATGGCAAGGCAGGTTTTCTAGTTGCAATCTAGGATTGTGATTAGCAATGGATGGGTAGATATTGACATCATAGAGATACCTAGGCAGGATGAGCTTGGCCTTCGTCGATATTTCGTCATCAAGTTTCAAGGGAGAAGGACATAGTGTGTGCACGATGGGTAGTCTATTAGAGTCAAAGTGGCGCAGCGACAGCATGGTGGCACCCTTCTAAGACTAGCATGGGACCCGGGGATCCCAATACTTGATAGCTCAATGACCTTCAGAGATGAGCTGGCTACTAGAGGGGAGATCACTCGGATCTTCCATGGGCTTTAGTGAATTGTTGATGGCATGGGGGACTTCATCAGCATGGCAAGTTGATCAGGAGGAGCTCATGCGAAAGAGACTTCATCCCCATAGGGATTGGGTTGTATCTTCAGGAATTTACTCTCAGTGTGCATGTGGTGGACTACTCGGTAGGGCAGCTTCATGGGGAGTTGGAGAGAGTCCTATATTATCATGACGCTCTACTTATTGATAGTATACAAAGGGCTTTTGGTACCTATACCCAACTGGACAGTGAGTGGAGTAAGGGGTGCTTCACATTGATCGGGATGCCTTGGAATCCTAATATTAAGAGATTCCTTCAAGACAAGATAGTGCAAAGATCGAGGATGGCTCAGTGGCACATTTGGGACTCTGGTATTATTGGCCGTGACAGTGGTGATCAACAGTCAGAGAGGGCATTTGTTCAAGAATTGCTTTGTGAAAATTTCAACTACTGAAATTCTATTGCAGCAATTGGAATTTATTCTTCTAAATGTTAATTAATTTGGCAGTTTATTGCTACAACGACAACGAATTAATCACATTGCAATCTTCAGAAATAAAAATACTGTGAAAGATAAACTAGAAACTTAGAAAATATTGGCACACACACACACAAAATATAACATCGTTGTTTTTGGACAGTCCCTAAAAAACCCCAAATTGGGAAAACCAGTGTAGTAGCTAAGGATTTTTAACTTTTTATTATTAAGCAGCAATGAGAAATTTTGAGTACAACTAGATGCCAAAATTTGGCAATCCTACATAGAAAGATACTAGCAAAAATATTGTGAGGAATTTTCCACACCCCCACAAACAATCCTAGCTCAATCAAGCTAATCGAACTGGCTCTCCAACTACCTTTGCGCAGGCATGAATCTTGTTGGCTTGGAGCTGCCACGAATTAGCTTCTAACTGACAGACATTGGTCTAGAAGCCTCTGGCTTGGCCCTCTAGAAATTCTTCTGGCCACTAGCACCTGAAACGACCCTTCCTCCAGCTAAATCGAATTGCCCTCTAAAGACTTTTGCACAACCCCTGCGTCAGCCTCTCTATGGCTATCTCTGCCTCTTAGCAAGCTACTCTCCGGAACTGGAAGACTTCCTCCAGACTCATTCTCTCTGCCCCTCTCTGTCTCTGATTTTCTTCTCTGGCTTGAACTCTTCTAGCAGAATCTATTGCTCTCTAGAAAATCGAACTACCCAAAAAAATCGATCTCAAGTGTTTTTCTCCATCTACCCACCGACTTCTATTTATAATCTCACTATGGGACTCCAACGGCCAAGATTAAAACTTAATAAATGGCTGAGATTATTTCCTAGTCGATCCATGTGAGTTTCTAAAGAAATCTCACCTTCCTCAATTATTTCTTGTTAATTAATCATTTTCCCTAAATTAGACTTAGGAAAACTTTAATTTCTGATTAATTAACTTAATTAAGGCATCTCTAGGTGGATTTTCCTGAAACCTTTTTTGGGTTATGGATTCCTAGTGTTTCTTAGCCTCTCTAACAATTGTCGAGACTAGAACACCATTCGATGCTACAAAAACAAACACTCCCTCTTAGCGAAGAAGGTGTTTTAGTGTTGAACTGCTCCAACACCCTGTCCCTACATCATACTCCATGCACGTTTTTGATATCTAGCCACTGTGACTGCCTACCACAGCCCATCAACCACTGCGCAACTCTGACATCTGCACTGCAACTCCCTCTCATATTTTGTTGTTGCTACTGCAACTACTGCAACTGAGAAGCATCTGAAATACTAAATCAACTATATCTTTGTGTTGCATCTGCTTCCTGAGCATCTGACTGCTACTAGCACCTGCATTGTCCACTGAAGAATTTGCATTGTTGCTGACTTTGCTACTAAGCATTCAACTCTACTGTCAATACTGCTCTGCGCTCCTCAACACCTGACTGCAACTAGTCTGCAACTGTCACTCCAAAATCTAACTGCATCAACTAATATTGATCCATCCTACTACTGAATATTGTGGGCCCCCGTAGCAAGGTAATGATCCATGAGGAAGACACCTCAATGGACCCTGACCAAACCTCTATGCAACTCTAGGACTATAGATCCATATCGCCCTACCTCACCCTTTGAGGTATAGCCACAAAGATGGTGAAGTCTTCCTCCAACCTCGAGGACAATTTGTCTATCGTTGTGGATGATGTCGCCTGGTCCTGCTTCTCCTGCTTGTCCTTCTTCCATTGAGGATACTGAGCACTGTAGTGACCAAGCTCGCCACCCTTGAAGCACTTGACCTTAGATAGGTCCTTTTTCTTCTTCTCCCCCTATCCCTGACTAGGACCTTTTGATGCAAGGGTCACATTTTCTTCCTCCTAACTTCGAACCGTTATTGTTGCTTTAGTTGATGGAGGTCTTCACAAGTGCTCGCCTCATCTCCTCCTATTGCAGGTCTAACCACATCCTGCCCCACCCTGGTAACGTGTCTCATCCCAAGATGCTTTGGACAAAGACTTCCCATTCTTCTGAGACATTGTTTAGGGCCAAATGCACAAGCTTTGTACGTTGAGGCAACTCCCCAACTGCTGAAAGTTGATCCCAGATTTCCTGAATTCTGGTGAGAAAGGGATCGATGCGTTCACCCTTCTGCATCCTGATATTTCTCAGCTTCTCTTGCAGGAACCTCTTTTGCTACTCGGAATGATTCTAATATAGCTAAGCAAGAGCATCCTACATTCCCTTGGCAGTGTACTTGCCAGGTATATGCGAGACTATATGGTCCCAGACTCCATCCAGGATCATCCACTTCGCTTTGGCCATTTCTTTCTTGTACTCTTTGTTGATTTGCATCAGTCGGAACTACCACAACATTTTTTGCATAGGTCTTCAAGCCAAATTCATCTAGTAGGAAGGACATCCTAGCCTTCCAAATAACATAGTTGGAGGCTCCCCCCAACCTATCCTGATCTCTAAGACCAATTGTGGCCATCTCTGAATCTGGAATGAAAATATCCCTCTTCCCCCCCTGCTCGGCTGTTGAATCTGCTATTCGCACTCCCTTCTAGAGTGAGAAAATCTGCTTGCAGCTACTGCCGACAGCAACTAGAAATATGGATTCCTGAACTAGAAACCCTTTGAGAGAAATTCTCTTTGTGTGTGCTTCCTCTTCCACCCGGCACTAATTCTACTGCTAAAAATTGTTGCAAAACCCTTCTATGCCCAAACAAGGAATCTGCTCAGCAAAAATCTGAACTACTGCTGCTCCCTCTACTCGCTAGAATCACTCAATCTGGCAAGCTGAATTTTTCTGCCAACCTACACTGGAAAATCGAACTGCCCAACAATTCGCACTGCCTAGCTAGGCTCTACGCAACCCCCAAAAATTCATCTTGCTACTCCCTCTAGACAACGAATTTCATCTTCTACTTCTGAGCTTCCCCGTCTGATAAAAATCGCTCTAATAACATATGAAAATTTCAACTACTGAAACTCTATTGCAGCAACTGGAATTAATTCTTCTAACTGTTAATTAATTTGGTAGTTTATTACTACGGCAACAACTAATTAATCACGGTGCAATCTTCACAAATAAAAATACAACAGAAGATAAACTAGAAACTGAGAAAATACTGGCACAAACACAAAAATATAACACCGTTATCTTTGGACAAAGGTACCCGGAAAAACCCAACTTGGGAAAATCGATGCAACAACTGAGGGTTTTGACTTTTTATTATTAACCAGCAGTGAGAAATTCTAAGTACAACTAGAAGCCGAAATTTGGCAATCCTACAGATAAAAATACTGGAAAAAATATTGTGAGGAATTTTCCTCACCCCCACAAGCAATCCTGGCTCACTCAAGCCAATCGAACTGGCTCTCCCACTGCCTCTGCCCAGGCCCTACGTCAACTTTGCACGGCCCTGAAACTCACTAGCTTGGAACTGCCTTGAATCAACTTCTAACTGACTGTCGTTGGTCTGGAAGCCTTTGGCTTGGCCCTCTGGAAATTCTTTCGGCCACTAGCACTTGAAACAGCCCTTCCTCCAACTGAATTGAATTGCCATCTAGAGACTTCTACGCAGCCCTTGTGTCAACCTCTCTGTGGCCATCTCTACCTCTTTGCAAGCTACTCTCCAGAACTAGAAGAGTTCCTCCGAACTCACTGTCTACGCCCCTCTCTGTCTCTTCTTTCCTTCTTTGGCTCAAACTCTTCGGCAGAATGTTGCTTCTCTCTGGAAAATCGAACTGCCCAAGGAAATTGATCTTAAGTATTTTTCTCCATCTACACATCAACTTCTTATAATCTCATTGTGGGACAACAGCCAAGATTAAAACTTAATCAATGGATGAGATTATTTCCTAGTCAATCCGTGTGAGTTTCTAGAGAAATCTCACGTTCCTCAATTAATTCTTGTTAATTAATCATTTTCCCTAAGTTAGACTTAGGAAAAATTTTAATTACTGATTAATAAACTTAATTAAGGCATCTCTACGTGGATTTTCCTGAAACCTTTTTTCTGAGTTACGTAGTCCTACTGTTTCTTAGCCTCTCTAACAACTGTCAGGACTAGAACACCATCTAACGCTACAAAAACTAACATACTTGAGGACAAACATTTTTTGGCGGGGAGGACTCTCATGTCCCCAATTTTGATTTTTCGCATCAGAGCAATTTTGGAAAGAGGGGATATTTCTAACTTTGGGATTTAGGAGAAAAAGGGAAAATTGCAGCTCTAGTGGAATGTGGGGGCCACAAGAAAGAGAAATTTGACCCAAGGAGGGAACACACACTCTTGGAGGAGAGAGAAAAGAGAAAGAAATGCGAATTGGGGGGGGGAGAGAGTGGGGACCACAAGGGGAGAAGAGGCCAACAAATTATAAATAGAGCTTGAGGGGCTCACTTTTGGCATCTTTGGTCATTTTACAATTTAACTCTAGTTCTCTTGAATTGCTTAGCCAAGACAACCCGTGTTGTTCAAAACAAGGAATTTTCAAGCAGGAATTCCACCCTCATTTCAGATAATTTTGAGTGTCTCCCTAGTGAGGAAATTTGGGGAGCTCAATTCAGAGCTTCCATTGGACATCATTGCAAGAGTTTACTCAGCAATGTGCATTTCTTGGGCGCTGAGGTATTTTCGTGGAGCACATTGTGGGAGCAAGCATGGATTAGAGGTTCTGAGTTTTTTTGCAGGGAATTCTCTTATTGTTAGATTGGAGTTTGGACAGTGATTTGTCGGTCTGGATTGGAAGTTATTACCTAGGACAATTTTCCTATCTTTTGACAAGGGCGTAGAAGCTATTGACCAAGTGTTGTGCAGGGGTTTAGAGAAGTGGAGCCGAGAGAGATAAGGGCTAGAAATAGGAGGTATTTCTCAGTGGAGAATTTAGCCAGAGTTGGGAGAAATTTTCCATGGTGGATTTGGGCATAATTCAGTAGCATCAATATTGTGGGGCGTTTTCTAGCCAAATTGGGCAATTCGCACTTCTTGGGGGTCACCAGGGATCATTGGATTCAGCCCAAACTCTTTTTGGGTTTTGGGGGGTTTATTGAGAGGAGTCTCCGGCTAAATTTATAGAATTTTTCAGGCAATATCGGGCCTGAAATCCCCATTCTTATAGCAGGTCATATTGCTAATTAGTTGGTAAATTTGCATCACTTTGTGGGTTCAGTTTTGGCTTGGAGTTGGGCCAAACCCTTTCTGGGTATTTCCAAGTTTAACGAGAGGAGCTCATGGTTGCAATTTCATAGCGTTCCGAGCATTATTTTGAGCAAAATGAAAATTTCCTTTTAACAATCAGCAGCAGAGTTTTTGAGCAAGTTCGAGCTACAAATTTGGGTCAATTCCAATAACTTATCCTACACATTTTCACCTAGGTTTTGCATTACTTGTTGTAGTAAGCCCAGGTTCTATGAATTTCATCCTATTGCACTTGATTTTCCATGCATAATTAATAAAATGGCTCCAAACTATTGCCCAAATTTTGGGGTTTTCTGATTTGTGCTCTTGTTCAGATTTTTATTGTTGTAATTTAGTTCATGCATCTATTATTTTCTATAAATTTCAATTTGGGATATTACATCCTTCTATAAATATGTGTGTCTCTCATCCTCTCTTCTTACTCACTTGTGCATTATGAAAGGAGAAGTCGATCTTGTGGAAGAGAGAGTTGGAGAGACTAGAGAAGGATTGAGAGAGAGAATTAGAGAGTAAAAGCAGAACTTGGTGAACCAAAGTGATTTAGTGTTTGCATCAACAACTACTACCAGAGATCTTCTTGCTACAACTATTTCAGATGCGGGTGAACTTACTCATTCTCTTGATATCTCATTGTATTATGTTTCTCTGTTGAACAATTGATTTCTAATAGAAGAAGAATCTGGTTGCGTTTCCCCCTGTGGGTTTTCTGTTAATTTTAGGTATGTTCTATGCTGGGAACAAATTTACTTCAATTTTCCATATTAGCTCAATATCAATTCTAGATTAGCAATCACATTTAGCATGATAGTAAAATGCCGATAGAACATAAACATAAATCGCAAAAAACAAGCTAAGACAAGAGGACACAAGATGCGGCGCAGGCCAAGGACAAACCCCAATGTGGGGAAACCCTTGATCAATTCTTCTTATGTTCTTCAATAGTTCAGCAAAGAGAGAGATAGTACATATACATCAGAAGTCAACATTTTGACTTGACAAAATAAGAGCAGAGATCTTCACTAAGAAGATAACACATGAGGTAGTTGATCTGAATACAGGTGATTCCATCACCATGCTACACCCATCACTGTGCTACACTTCATTACACCATGCTGCACTATTCATGCTGCACCATTCATGATCACTATGTTGCACCCAACAGTGTGTTGCATTAACCATGCTACATCCAATAGCGTGTTGCATTCATTGTAACCATGTTGCATTAACCATGCTACAGCCAACAGCGAGTGCATTCATTGTCCATGTTGCATCCATCCAAGTTGCACCCAACACTAAGTTGTTCTCATTACGGCGTTTCTCCCATCACTGAGCTGCACTTTGTTGTACCCTTCATTGCACTATGATGCAACCATCATACACTCAATGCATACTGCAATACATCATGCTGCTACTATACATCAATGCCCATAATTATGCTTCATTCATTGTGCTGCACCATATTGCACCACGCTGCCCATGCACCATATTGTCACCTATCACACCATGTCCATCATCACTACACTACAATATTGTATCCAATTACCGACCTTAGTTGCTTGTTATGGCTTGCAACCTAATAGAGCAACTAGGCTATAGTTAAACTCTTCATGACACAGTGTTACTTAACGACAGTGTTCAAGGTCCTCTCCTATGACTGCGTTTAGGCAACGCAGAGTTTCTTTATGACAGCGTGAAAGGCTTTTACAAGTAGCACGTAAGACCTCCTTCTGACTGCGTCTTGACTCTTTCTAAATAGCGGATTATAACACCTTTGATGACTCTGTTTGGGGAAGCATAGAGTCCTTCTCTTGCTGCAGAATAGGGCCAACCTTTAGGGTGCATCTGAACAGAGACTAGAGCACACACAGAACTATGTCTAGGTCTCTTTGGAACAGCATAGAGACTTGTCCTTAGGACAGTGGATTTAGGACCTTTTGAATAGCGTATGAGAACCAATATTATGACAACAGTTAGGGCTTGAACTGACTGCAGTTAGGGCACATAAAAGTGCGGTCTATTCTCTTCAAAGTTAGGGCCAGGACTGCGGCCAGAATTTTGTGGCTAAAACACTTCCTTACTGCAGCTAGGTAAGGATAGAAAGGTCTCTTGTAGACCAGCGTTTAGGCTTCTCCTTGTTGCGTTGTGGAAGCCACCTTCATCTTGACTGCATATAAGACAAAGTAGAGCCTTCTCCTTTTGACTATAAGTAGGGCTAGGGTAACTCCTCTTAGGGCAACGTATAGACTTTCTTTAGATAGTGTCTAGAGTTAGGGCAAACCCTCTAGGGCAGCGTATTCTCTTAGTGACTCTTCCTTCCACCAAAACCCAAAGACAAGTGGAGAGGAAGAGATCACAAGAAGAGTGTGTGTCCAAATGACTAGCAAGCCACCCCTTTTTATACTAAAACATTGAGCACAAGTGGGGGCAATTTGGTTGCTAGCCGACCTTGACGAATTGTCCCATAACACAAATAAATTCATATCTCCATGAATACATGTCAGAATCGGATGATCTTTAGATCAATCCTACACCTCTCGACGAGAGGAATCCAAGAAAAATATCAGTTGTCATGAATAAGTAGACCCACATGGAGTTTGGCCCTAGTTGCCAATTTTAACATTTTGCCCTAGTCATTGAACCTAAATTCTTTGTGTCTCATTGTGTTCTTGGTTGTCTTCTATTATGCATAAGGTTTATATGGTTTACGTTCTATCTAAAATTGCTTAATTGATATTGCAGCAAAAATACGTTTCATAATAAGTAATTGTTTCAGCACAAAACATCAAGTTTCAACATGTTATCAAAGTTTTGGTGAAGACAAGCCCAAGAAGACAAGAGTTGTCCCTTCTATTTGCAGCTCATTTTTTTTCAAATATCTCTTGTTGTCCCTTCTATTTGTAGCTCATTTTCTGCTGAAATACCTCTTATTGTCCCTTCTATTTGCAGTTCATTTTCTGTTGAAATATCTCTTGTTGTCCCTTCTATTTGTTGCACATTTGTTGCAAAAATATCACTTTGTTGCCCCTTCTATTTGTTGTTGAAATTTGTTTGAGCAGATCAAGATGTCTTCCTCTTACTTCAAGAAGGAAGAGAAGTTGGTTGATGCTTCGAATTTCTTCCCTTAAAGGCAAGATTGGATATTACTCTTAAGGAACATGATGTACTAGATTATGTTGAAGAAGAGGTAGCAAAACCAGTAGAAAACTCTAATGCTGCTATTAAGGCCAGATACAAAAAAGGAGAAATCAAGGCTAAAAAGATTATCCTTGATTCTCTCGGAGACCAGCTTATCACTAGCAAGCCACCTTCAACTTCAAGAATTCCAAAGAAATGTATGATAAGCTAATTGGAATGTATCAAGTGAACAACGTGAGCCAAATTCTTGCTTTGAAGAATCAGCTCAAGGATATTAAGATGAACAGAGGAAAGACCATTCAAGCATACCTCATGAGGATATCTAAAATCAAAGATCAATTGTTTACAGTTGGTGAAATTGTATCTGGTAAAGAGCTTGTGTTGATTACACTTGGAGGTCTTTCTCCAACTTGGGAAACTTTTATTACCACCATCAAAAACAATGACAAGCTTCCTACATTTGATGAGCTCCTAGGAAAGTGTAGACAAGAAGAGGCTCGAATGATTTCCAGGGGAAGAATTCCCAAGCATGAGAAGGGAGAACCTACTACCTTTGTTGTCCAAGGCAAGAAGCAGAAAGGAAGAAGAGGCAATTACAGTTTGAGAAATCATGCTCCCAGATCCAACAATTCCTTCAAATGGAACAGAGACTTGTCAAAAGTTCAATGCTACAATTGCCATAAGCATGGATACTATGCCCGTGACTGTCTAGAAAGAAGAAGAGCATCAAGATCCAACTACAACAATCGTACCAACAAATCTGATTATAAAAGAAGAAGAGAAGCTCCTTCTTCTTGTAAAGAAAGCTATCATACTTCAAGGAACCCAAGGTATGATAATAATGCAACTAAAACACAATCAGAATACTTTCTTATTTTTGCTCTTTCTAGTTCCTCTCTTGCAAATTCTTTTGATAGTTGCTTGGTTGATAGTGGTGCCTCAAACCACTTTACTGGTTACAAAGAAGTGCTCTCAAATCTGGTTTAGAGGGAGACGGATTTGAAAATCATTCTTGGAGATAACTCTGCATATCCCATAAAGGGGTCCGGTTTTGTTTATTTCTATCTTGATCAAGGTAAAACTATATCACTTCAAGAAGTTTTGTATGTACCTGGTTTGAAAAAGAATCTTGTATCCATATTTGCTTTAGAAGATATAGGAATGAAAGTTGCTTTCATAAATGGTAAAGTTTTCACTTGGCCGAGGAGATATAGCATGAGAGATGTCTTCACTCTCGGATCAAGATGTGAAGGTCTGCATAAAGTCAATGGAAGACCAATCCATTCACTAATCCATGACAGCAATCATCAAAGTGAACTTTGGTACCAAAGGTTTTCTCATTTACACTATAAAGCATTACCTCATGTGAGAAAGACAGTATCCAAAATGCTGGAAATTAGAGCAGATCATGATGGAGTTTGCCAAAGATGTGCTAGTGGAAAGCAAGTCAAAGGACCATTTCCTCTAACCAAAAGTAGAACCTCTTAGGTACTTCATCTTGTACATTTGATTTATGTGGATGTTGGAAATACTGAGAGGGGGGGTGAATCAGTATTTCTTTTCAATTGCTCTTTTTACCAGCAAAATCATTTATATATGGAACACAGAAATAGATAGCTCGAATAAATGCTTTTATTAATACAATCTGTGCAATAAAATAGATACAGTATATAAATGGTTGCAATCAGTTGCCAAGCACCAACTTGGACTTTTGTGAGCCTCCAACCTCCAGAGCACCAACTCTATTTTGCCAAGGCAACAATCTTGGACTTAAGAGCACCAACTCCCAAGGACTCCAATCCTTTCAGTTTAGAGGCTCCAACCCTTTATTGTAAACTATCAGAATCTGTTTTTGTTGTAGTTCTCTACTCCCAAACCTGTTGAGCTTATGATTCACTTCTGTTCTCCTGCTTCTTCCGCCTCTGCCTAAACTTCAGTTCTCCTGCTTCTTCCACCTCTGCCTGAACTTCGGCTTCCTCTAACTCTGACTATTCACACACACGCTTTCCTTGTTTTTGTTTTCTGTTTTATATATTCTTGATGCCTCTAACCGTTGGTTTCCTCTTTCCGCTGGCTCTTCGCTTCCTCAACACTCACTTGATCCTTCGGCTTCCCTCCTTCGGTCGCTTTAGCTTCCTCTGCGCTCGCTTTTCCTTCGGCTTTCCCGATCCTTCGGTCGTTTTAGCTTCCTCTGCACTCGCTTGTCCTTTGGCTTTCGGGGTTTTGGCTTCCTCTGTCTCCTCGAGTTCACCAATACTCCAAGGACACGTTAATTCATAAGAGAGGGCCGAAATACAAAGAAAAAATCTTGCATATTAAAAACTATAACAGAGAGGCCCTTTTTTCAATAATAATATTCATACACTGGACTTTATTGTGTACGGAAAGACTGTACCAATCAGGGAGGCCCCACATGCCACGTCACAATCGCAATCGCAATCGTTCAGGCCCATTGAACTATCAGAAGCATTTATTTATGCATTTGGCCTTAAGAACCTCGGGCAATACATTTATTGGAATACACAGGAATACATGGAAAAAACCTGACTGAATGCTTAAGGTCGAACTTCAAATGCATTACGCCCACATCTATAACTTCATCGGGTCCGTTGTGTAATCGCAATCGCAGTTGATAGCCCCATCCCTTTATAACTTGCAATAGATAACTTCCGACATGGTGAACGCTATATAGCAGTAGGGTGTGTTATAATAGGACCATCGGGTCCGCAACATATATCGTAATTCGCGCTTTCAATGAGGCAAGGCCTTAAGCACTTGCGATATGGCGGATGCAATATAGTATTAAGTCATATTGCAATGTTGCAGCGGGTCCGCATACTTTATCGCAATCAGCGCTTTCGGGGGTGACAGCGCTTTGTAACTTGCGATATGAGAGTTCCGATAGGCGGATGCGATATAACAATAGGGCAGTGTAGATGGTGCATGCGGGTCCGTGTATTATCGCATCGACATAATATATATGTATTCCGCTCTTCCTCTATGTCCTCCGCTCTTTGTACTCTTCCGCATATATATGTATTCCGCTCTTCCTTTATGTCCTCCGCTCTTTGTTCTCTTCTGCATATATATGTATTCCGCTCTTCCTCTATGCCCTCTGCTCTTTGTACTCTTCCACTAGTTCTTCTTTGGCATATATTACTCTCGATACTCCCGATATGGCTCCTCCAACGTTACTCCTCAATCTTCCGCTCCGATAGCTTTGTTTATGCTCCTCTGATAGCTCTGTTTATGCTCGTCCGATATGTTCTGCTTTGATATTCTGCAATACTCCTCTGATGCGTTATCTCCTCTTTTGATGAATTCTTCCGCCTTCGGTAGTCTCTCCAATGACTTGACTATCTTGGCTTTCCTCTGGTTTCTCCTCATGGCTTCTTGCTCCTAGAATATTGACATCAATGACAATTTATATCAACAGTGGACCTATGCCTATAACTTTTCTTGGTGGCTACTCGTATTATATAATCTTTGTAGATGATTTTTCTCGCAAGACGTGGATTTATTTTTGAAAAATAAAATTCAAGCATTTAACATGTTTAAAGACTACAAAGTTCTAATAGAGAAACAAATTGGAAAGTAGATCAAAATCTTCAGATCTAACAATGGATGAGAGTTCACTTCCAATGATTTCATTGACTTTTGCAAAGAAGCTGGAATTAGGAAAGAGACCACCATATCATATAACCTTAAACAAAATGGTGTGGCCGAAAGAAAGAATAATACAACCATGGAAGCAGTCAAAGCTATGTTGCATAATCAAAAATTACCAAAGTTCTTATAGGGAGAAGTTGCTAACACAGTTGTCTATCTCCAAAATAGATCTCCTCACTATGCCCTAAACAACAAGACTCCTAAAGAAGTTTTCACCAGTGAAAAGCCCGAGGTTGGGCACCTGAGGATCTTTGGATGTCTTGTCTACTTCCTTGTGCCAAAAGAAAAGACGAACAAGCTGGACGCTTCAGGTAAGAAAGCTACGGTTGTTGGTTATTGTGAGAATTCTAAAGGTTACAGAATATACATACTTGGCCAAAGAAATATAGAGTTGAGCAAGGATGTAACGTTTGATGAAGATGAAGCTCTTGGAAAGGCAAGAGACACTCCTCTTCCTCTTGCTAATGTTGATAGACAAGATGATGTATTTGAAATACAAGAAGATCCTGAGGTTGAAACTGATCTTGCTGATGAACACATGGAGCCCATGGACTCCTTGGATCCTCCTACTAGAAGAAGACCATTATGGCTTCGTGAAACTAAAAGATGCTAATAAACATGATGCCCCCAAAGGAACCTTCAGAGAAAGCAAGAAACCAAAATTGGTTCTAGGGATATGTTGTATCCATGAGCAACATTATTCAAGCATGACCATGCACGTTTGAAGAAATTGTGAAAGATCAAGTGTGGAAAGATGCAATGGCTGAAAAATATGAGTCCGTCATTCATAATGATCTATGGGAAGTAGTTCCAAGACCCCAAGGTAAGTCTGTTGTGTCTTCTAAATGGTTGTATAAAATTAAGCACGGTGTTGATGGTTGTATTGAAAAATATAAAGCTAGATTTGTGGCCAGAGGTTTCTCTCAGAAATAGAGAATAGTCTATGATGAGATTTTATGTTGCCCAATACAACATCATCTGATCTATTGTGGCTCTAGCAACTAGCCAGGGGTGAACTCTTCACCAAATGGATGTGAAAACTGTTTTTCTGCATGGCTTCCTCAAGGAAGAGGTATTTGTGGAGCAACCACAAGGCTTTGAAGTACATGACCGAAGAACTCGTGTGTGTACACTGAAGAAATTCTCTATGTCTCATTGTGTTCTTGGTTGTCTTTTATTGTGCATATGGTTTATATGGTTTATATTCTATCTACAATTGCTTAACTGATATTGCAGGAGAAAGAAGATTCATAATAAGTAATTGTTTCAGCATAGAACACCAGAATTTCAAAAGTGTCTCCACTCTATATCATTAGCAATCCTATCTTATAGGGAAGCCCTCCTTGAGTTGGGAAAGAGCCAAACAAAACTAAAGAAGAACTATTGTGGTGATAGTGGGTAGCCTTCTTGCATTGCACAAGACTAGACCCTTGATGCTTGGGTGTTACATCACATGGGGGTGGTAGATTTTGTTCTAACGCTACTAAAAAAATTAATTATTCTCATTTCAGTTGAAAATTTTCATTCACCACTGTGAAACTTTTTTTTCCAAGGAAAACCTAATGGAGAAACAAGGGATGCTTCCCCAGATTCATGCACAGCTGCCTAGTAAATCTGTCGGCATAGAATAGTGCACCTAATGCAAGGGGATTTGAACCGAGCACTTGCTGGCACAGAACTAGCCAAATGCCCAGCAACATTGGCAACACCTGATTGAGCTAATGCCTTGGGCTACCAATCTACAACTTATCACATTGGTCAAAGCATTAAATCCAGAAATAAAAACAGAAATTGTTTTTCCTTTGCCCATAAAGAGGTACAAACTAAAGCAAATTAGATTTATTTGGATACACTCCCTTGATTCTATATTTTTAAACCTTTAACAATGACACTTGTCACATTTATTGTATAAGTTCTATGTGAAAAAAAAGTAGACAAAAGGAAACCGAAACCGCATCAGAGTGTTGCAACTTACCACAGCTGGTAAAAAAAATATATAAAAAGGACAAGACCAAAAAAAAATCTTTACCATTGCTATCAGTGGAAAATAAAAAAAATATCCAGTTTGTATTCATATTTTTAGACAAATGGAATCCACTATGCAAAGGAAAATACAAGCATGAACAAGAACTAATTCAAAACAAGGAAAGACCTGCCAGCAGCCAAGCAACACTCCAGTGGAAGTAAGGACAACTCTTTCTAATCTGATTCTCAAGGGACATAATGTCTTTGCTACTTCCTCAACAGCACTAGCCTCCAAGTCAACCTGGTTACAGCAGTACCATTTGTATTATAGTAAAAGTAAATGTAAAAGAAAATCACACACAATGGACATGTAAAAATACAAAATGACCAATTCAAACTTTACCTCTTCTGCAGTTGCAGAGACTGGCTCAAGATGATGAGATGCATGAAACATGCTGAAATGATACAGGTTTTCATCTTGAAACCAGATTGCTGCAACGAAATTTTCAATGAATAAAATATACACAAAACATGAAAAACAAGATAATTTTCAAGGATACAATACAGTTTTCCTAGCAAACGACATTGTTAGCTTTTTCTATTCTAAATTGCATCTTCAAGTATCAGCATAGATCAAGGATATTTTTATACGTAGAAAGACTAAACCTAACAGGAAACCATGACAGCTTACCTTTATCAAAATGAGGGAGGAGTACCCTTTTTACAGTCTGTCTGTACTGCATCAGAAAGCAAATTTCAAAACTGATGGGGGCAGTTATCAATGAAGCATTTCCAAATCCACAGCAAATATTAATATCATCTAGAAAAGGAACCATGGATCTACGCAATTAACAAAAATTAGGAGCAATAATATAAAAAGGTTATGTAAATTGCACATATATAAGGTTATGTTCAACGCATCATCCAACAAACAATTGAAATCATCAAAGTTGACAAGCAGCATATTTTATAACTAATACCTAAACTCATTATAAAAAGAGGATTGCAATAACCCTTTTACAGTCTGCCTGCACTGCATAAGAATTCATTTTAAAAATTAGTGGGCATAGCTGTCAATGTAGAATTTCCAAATCATAGCAAGTCTTAAAATATAGTACCATCTAAAAAGGAATTGCTTATCTGTGCAGTTAACAAAATTCAGTCTCAAATGTAGAAAAGACTACAGACATTGCAGATATACATAATTATCTTCAATGTCTTAACCAGCACTATCGAGGGACAAGCATCTTGCAGATTGTAACTCAAATAAAATGTAAAATAATACACCCAACCCTTAACTCGATATGAGCCACATTACATTTGAAATCTCAAATCTTGCTAACTTGGTGCAATCTGTTGAGTCTTCCCCACTTGAGCCACTTGTTTAGAAAAAAATTGAAGCCTACTGAACTTCTGAACTGAATTAAAGATATAGGCCTAAGGAAACACAGGAATTAAAAAAATGTAAAATGTACAAAACTGCCTTAGCTGGACAAGCAATGATCACAAATTGATTCAGAATCCAGTGGATGAGTCAAAATTTCCCAAGGCACTCAAATTGGATTTCATTTAAAACAATAACAATGACTTGTGTGATCATTCTAACCTAGCTTCCTTTCCTCATTGAAGTACAAAACAAAATAATGACAATGATAGATAGAATATTCATACAAAGTACAACAATGTTTTTAAGAAAAACCCTTTTGGGGAAGAAACTCCAATTTATTCTTCTATCTAAAATATGCCAACTAACAAATGTTTGCACAAGCCACCTTGCACAACCTTTGGAATCCCACATCCAGAGGGCTGATTTTACAAATGCTAATCACTCTCGTCTTCTAGGAATTTTCTATGCCACCTAATGCTTTTCATCTATAAATCTATCTTAACTGTGGGTTTCTGTTCACAGGGTGATGTTTACAAATGTCTAGCAATTCCAACAATGAGTTGATGTCTACCATTCCTCAAGGCTCTCTTTTTCTCCAAATCCACTCACCAGCTGTGATCATTCAATAAACTTTCTCAGCCAATTGTCCAACCACCAACCTAGTGTATCGCTTCTTCTGTGGGTTACTTCACAGATTCAACAAGCTCATCTTCTGGACAAAAATCAATTGACTAACCTTTATCTCCAGTTCTCTATCTCCAAAAGGTTATACCAGTAATCAATGGATGGTTGAACAAAAAGATTACTGAATCTAGCCTCCAAAGTCTTCCACTTCTATCTACTCACCTTTAGCAACTAATCTATGTCCGTGTCTCCATGACTGTTCAATCTCTCTTATATTTCCTTATACTATTGTAGTCCTCTACTGCACATGGCTCATCTAAGGAAGGAATGCCTATGTGCCCAGCCTCTTGAATTTTTATAACTAAAAGGAAAAACATCTACTATAGCTGCATCATCTACTAGTCCGATCCAAATCCTTTCTTGATCATCTTCATTCCAATCTGCTTCTACCAACCTTTCTCTAATTTGCACTTGACCTTTTTTGGGCCATCTCCAAGTGGCAAGTATGGGTTAGAAAGGTTCAACTTCTTTGCCTGCCAGTTTAGGAACAATTTACCTTCCTTGAGTAACCAACCCTAACTGTCCAACTGACAAACAAGTAATTCCATGGTTATTGTTGATGTAGCATATACATGGCATTCAAGTCATGCTTCTGATCAAGCATTCACCTTCAAGCTCCATTGTAATTCTTAGCCACATGCTAGTTGACCAGTGCTTCCATTGACATACTCCTTAGTCTTGCAATTATTTTTGGACCATACTCCCATCAACAACTGCCCATCAAACGTAACTCTAACCATCTAGGTATCTGTCAACACACTCCATCAACAATGAGCATGCATCTATTGTTGGGAATCTGCTCTGTAGTGTATATCCCATGGGTTCTTTCTATAGTCAGTTCATTGCTCAGTTGGTTTCCTCAATTAACTTAGCCTTAATCAAACCCTCTATCTAGCTGACCATCCAGCTAGTTAGTTAATGCCTTAGCCCTAGACACTATAAACTTCCAATAGTTTCAATGCCTTGAACAATTTTTCATGAATCAGGGCACATTAACAACCATAAGACAAAAATTCCATGCATAAGACATTCATTAGATCAGAAATATAGCATTGAAAGGCACTTACAAGACAATGAACAATATATCCATCCACAAAAGTGCCAAAGAGAAGCTCCAAGAATGATAGAGAAATTATCCAAACATCATAGTTCATCAATAACATCCAAATTCATCCTCTTACTGCAGGTCCGAAATTCTCAACAGAGAAATCGAAGATCCAAGTGATGATGGATAGAATGAGGCTAGGCCTCATCTATTTATACATGATCTAAGAGTTCAAAAATGAAAAGAAAAACCCCTCCAATGCCTAAAATGTCTAGTAACCCACCCATGGTTACAAGCCAACCATGATAGCTCCTAAAATAAATTGAATAAGCCTTCTTAGGGCCACACTAGGTTGACGTGGAGGCCTAGAAGGGCAATGTTGAGGACTCATGTGCTGATGATGAGCGTGAGGGGGATGCCCTCCAAACGTTGTAAAACATCTCCAAACCCCAACTTGGGCTCTGTGGGCTCCAAATGGATCTCATGGGTCTCCATATGGCTCAAGATCAATTTGATGCTCCATCAATGGGGACTAGAAGATGATACATGCCCTCCCATGTCTCCTTAGGATGGACCCATGTTTTTAAAACTGGAACCGGTGATCGGACCAGTCCACCTAATGAACCGGTTTACCGACCGGAACCGGTCTAACCGGGACTGGTTTGGTCTAAACGAACCGGTTTTAGAAAAATACATTAAATAATTATTTTTAATGAAAAAAACTGTTTTTAAGATTTAAAACCATGATTCCAAG
>APFE030980605.1:117743-173366 GCA_000404065.3 Pinus taeda
TGAGCAGTTCAATTTCTTGTAGATCGATTTCCAAAGTAGCAACAGTCAGTTGTCGGAAAGAGTTGGAGATCGAAGCAGTCTATGAGGTGCAAAGACAATGAGACTGGAGGAAGTATTCCAGATCCAGTGAGTGCATTTGCAGAGAGGCAAAAGAGCCATAAAGAAGTTGATGCAAAGGCTGTGCAGTAGCTTCTAGAGGCAAGTTCAATTTGTTGAGAGGGAAAGACGTCTTCAGTTCCAGAAGCTGGGAAGGAGTCCCTAAGTGTTGGAGAAGCATCTTTCCAGAGAGCAGAGAGCAGAACGACTTCATCAAAGACCAATTAGAGGCTTGACGTCAAGCAGACTGCATAGAGCAGCGCAAAGGCTGACGCAGAGGGTCAGAGGGCCGAGTTTCTAAAGTCAAGTTGTGTCGGGGTTTGCCTGTGGGGTGAGGAAATTCCTCACTAGATTTTTGCGAGTATTTTTCTCTGTAGGATTGCCAAATTTCAACATCCAGTTGTACTCAGAATTTCTCACTACTGCATAATAATAAAAAGCCTCATTGTTGTACCGATTTTCCCGCATTAGGTTTTTCCAAGGACTTTTGTCCAAAAATAATTGTGTTAATTTTATGTGCGTGCTAGCATTTCTCAGCTTCCAGCGTCTTATTTTTCCGCAGATTTCTTATTTGTGAAGGTTGCAATGTGTTTATATCGATATTTGTCGTAGCAAATAAATTGTTAAATTAAGTAACAATTAGGAGAAATAATATCAATTGCTGCAACAGGGTTCGAGTTTGGAATTTTCACATGGTATCAAAGCTCAGTTGATCAGTCGAAGAGCTCAGAAAAATGAAGGAAAGGAATTTTGCTGCTCAGCAACAACAGCAGGCTGAAATTCCCAAGGGAAGCGCAGTGTTTTTGCCAAGAGGTCGGGGTTCTTGAGGAGGTTCTTTTTTTTGTGTAAGGGGCAGAAAAACTCTATCCTTCCAGATCAAGTGATTCCAGAGACAAAGGGAGCAGCTCAGTACTTTCGTTGGGTAGATTTCTAGCTAGACTCAGGGGTTTTGCAACAATACGCTAAAGCAAAACTAGCGTCGGGGTGGAAGAGAGAAGAGCACACACAGAGGGAAAAATTTTCCTCAAGGAACTTCTAGTCTCAAGAAGTTTGATTTTCCTTGCAGATCGGTAGTAGTTGTGAGCAGATCTTCTCACTTCAGAAGGGAGTGCGAGTTGCAGAGTAGCAGCCGAACAAAAGGGAAGAGGAAGTTTTCGACAGTTCGTTGAGATGGCCACTGTTGGGCTTCGTGATCAAGATAGGTTGGTGGAGCTTCCAACTACGTCATTTGGAAGGCAAGGATGTCCTTCCTTTAGATGAATATGGCCTAAAATCCTATATTGATGCAATGGTGGCAGTTCCTCAGGATGCAGATCAGCATAAAGAGTACAAGAAGGAGATGGCATGGGCGAAATAGTGGATCCTAGATGAAGTCCAGGATCATGTTGTTTCACATTTAGCTAGCAAAGAAACTACCAAGCATATGTGGGATGCTCCCTCCACATTTTACCAAGATACTTCCGAGCAACAGAAGATGTACCTAGAGGAGAAGCTGAAACTCATTCGGATGCAGAAAGGGGAAAGCATGGACCCCTTCCTTACCAGGACTCAGGAGGTCCAAGACCAGCTGTCAGTTGTTGGGGCAGCGCCTCAACCCATGGAGCTAGTGCGATTGGCACTCAATAGCATCTCAGAGGATTGGCAGGTCTTTATCCAAAGCATACTGGGCATAGATATGCTACCAGACTGGGATAGAATGTGGGCCGATTTGCAGCAGGGAGAGTTGAGACGAGTTATGTTAAAGAACCCCTTCAGTGGCGACAGCAGGGGATCGAAGACGGTGAAGGAGGAGAAGAATGTGGCCCTCGCATCAAAAGGTCCTAGTGAGGGACAAGAGGAGCAAAGGAAGAAGAAGAAGGATCTGTCAAAGATCAAGTGCTTCAAGTGTGGTGATCTCAGTCACAACATTACCCAGTGTCCTCTCAGGAAGAAGGACAAGGAGGAGAAGCAGGACTAGCAGGCAGCTTCAGAAGAGATCGATAGGCTTTCCTCCAGGATGGAGGAAGACTTCGTTATGTTTGTCGATATACCTCCAGGAGTGAGGTGGGGCGACTTGGTGTTGTAGCCCCAGAGCATTACAGATGGGTAGAACTCTTGAGGAGTCCACCTCATGGATCATTACCTTGCTACGGGCAAGGGGGCCACAGTATTCAGTAGCAGGATGGATTAGTGGCAGTTGATGCAGTCAGAGACTGAGTGACAGTTGCAAAGAGTAGCAACAGTCAGATATTGGGGAGCGCAGTGCAAAGTTGGCAGCAGTGCAGTTGGCACAGAGAAGAGTCAGCAGCAACACAGATCCTTCAGTGACAGTGGAAGATGCTAGTAGCAGTCAAAGACATGTGAGACAAATGCATCACACTGATCACAGTTGATTCAGTATTTTGGATGCTTTTCAGTTGCAGATGTTGCAGTTGCAGCAAGAACAAATGAGAGGGAGTTGCAGTGCAGATGCAGTGTTAGCAGCAGTATGGCAGTGTCAGCAGCAGCACAGATGCATCGTATATTAGAGTTGCGCAGTGGTTGGTGCAAAGCAGCAACCATAAATTAGCAGCCTGACAAGAGATGATGCAGAGATAGGGTGTTGTGGCAGGATGTGCAGCACTAGAACACATTCCTCGCTAAGAGGGAGTGTTAAATTTTATAGCATCGGATGTGTTCTAGCCACGAAATTTGTTGGAGAGGCTAGAAAACATGAGATCTCCAAAACCCAGAAATCGTTTCTGGAAATTCTGCCTAGAAATTACTTAATTAGATTATTAACCAGTTTTTAAATATTTCCTAAGTCTAAACTTAGGGAATATTGTTAATTAATCAGTATTAATTAAGTCAAGGTGAGAATCATCTAGAAACTCACACTGATTGATCCAGAGATGATCCTAGCTATCGATTATGTTTTAATCTTGGTCGTTGGTGCTCCAATCGTGGATTATAAGAGGAGGTTGATGTGGTGATGGAGAAGACACTTGAGCAGTTCGATTTCTTGAAGATTGATTTCCAGAGTAGTAGCAGTCAGTTGTTGGAGAGAGCTAGAGATCGAAGCAATCTGTGAAGGGCAGAAATAATGAGGTTGGAGGAAGTATTCCAAATCCAGTGAGTGCATTTGCAAAGAGGCAAAAGAGCCACAGAGAAGATGACGTAAGCGCTGCACAGTAGCTTCTAGAGGCAAGTTCAATTTGTTGAGAGGGAAAGACGTCTTCAGTTCCAGAGGCCGAGAAGGAGTCCCAAAGTGTTAGTGAAGCATCTTTCCAGCCAGTAGAGGGAAGAATGACTTCATCAAAGACCAATCAGAGGCTTGACGTCAAGCAGACTGCGCAGAGCAACACAGAGGCTGACACAGAGGGTCGAGTTTTTGAAGGCAAGTTGTGTCAAGGTTTGCCTGTGGGGTGAGGAAATTCCTCGCTAGATTTTTGCTAGTATTTTTCTTTGTAAGATTGCCAGATTTTGGCATCTAATTGTACTCAGAATTTCTCACTGCTGCATAATAATAAAAACCCTCACTGTTGCACAGGTTTTCCCACATTGGTTTTTTCAAGGGACTTTTGTCCAAAAATAATTGTGTTAATTTAATGTGTGTGCTAGCATTTCTCAACTTCCGACCTTTTATTTTTCCGCATAATTTTTATTTGTGAAGGTTGCAGTGTGTTTATTTCGATATATGTCATAGCAGATAAATTGTTAAATTAATTAACAATTAGGAGAAATAATATCAGTTGTTGCAATAGGGTTCCAATTTGGAATTTTCACACTTACCTGGTTGATTCACATCTCTTGCCATCTTTGCCAAGTTTTTGCCAAAGGTACTAGCTGCCATACTGAAAAGAGTAAGTTGTTTATGTATTTCCAAATGGTCTGCATGGATAGGGACCATGCGCTCCAAGCAATCAATCAATCCATCTCTGACCTCCCCAACCTACAGATCTCTTAGTCGAGATTTATAATGATACTTTACGTTCAAAAAATACCCAACTGCATGAATAGGACGATGGAGTTGATTGTTCCATCTGTTATCAATGGTTTCCCATATACGACCATATTTAGCTAACCTATCCTTGTAAGTTGTCTGTATCTGCTCCTTTGCCTGATCCATAGCCTCGTAAATGTAGCCCATGGCCAATTTTTCCCCATCCACCATCCTTAGTACCTTAACAAGGGGATCGGTAATTTTCACAAGCTCTGCGAACCTTTTCCAAAAATAAATGTCAAAAACTTTGTTTTTGGTGTCTTTTCCATCTTTTCTATGAGCCCACTGAGATTTAGTCCAATCATCAGAAGAAAACATTTTCTGCAGGTTTTTTGTTGAGAACTAAGACATTACAACGTGACGAAGTGAGTTGCAAATCTCGAAAATGCAGGCCTAACAAGCTCTTTGCCCCCAGTGTTTTTCCTCATTAGGCTCAATACCCATGAGTGGTTGTAGAGGTATTTTGTAATGCACTTAGCACGCTCTACAATGTTTTTTATCCATTCCACTTTGCCTATGTCCTCAAGCATGAGTTCTATGCAATGTGCAGCATATGAAGTCCAAAATATGGTCTTATATTTGGACTCAAGCATCTTTCCAGCAAGAACATAGTTTGAGGCATTATTTGTGATGACCTGCACAACATTCTGCTCCCCCACTTCTTGAATAATCTCATCCAAAAGCTCAAATAGAAGGGTTGCATCCTTCACCTTATCAAACGCATCAACTGATCTCAAAAACATGGTTCCTTGAAGGGAAGAAACAAGGAAATTAATGATAGTGTGGTGCTTTCCATTAGTCCATCCATCTGACATGATGGAACAACATGTTTTGAACCATGACTCTCTATACTCAGCCAAATACTCATCACTGGAATAAATCTCTTTTTGCAAAAGAGCTCCCCTCAAGTCATGCATAGTAGGGCCTTTGAAGCCCTTTCTTGCAACTATGACAAGGTCCCACATAATGGCAATGAGATCAGCGAGCAGCATTAAATGGGATATTTGCATCATACCACCATCTAGCAATGTATTGATAAGAAGTTTCTTTGCATTGTTTTTCCAATGTTCATCCAAAGTAGGTTGACGACTTGCCTGGGAAAAAGTGGGATTAGCAGAGGTAGTGGTAGCAGAGGATGAGAAATAACTTTGGATGCTTGTTCTCTTTGTTGCTTTAGAATGTTGGCCAATAGCAGAAGGAACGTAGTGAAAGGGGTCATTGGTGGAAGGGATAGAAGAGGAGTTTTGAATCTCATAATCATCATACCCACTCTCTTTCATGGTTTGTAATAATTCCCTCTTCCTTGAAATTTCTTCTTGGATGGCCTTCTCCCTAGCCCTATTCTCCTCAAACTTTTCAAACTTGGCAAGGTATTATGCCCTAACAGGTTCTTTTCAAACTTTTCTAACTTGGCAAGGTATTCTACCCTAACGGGACCTAACACTTCCTTTGGTGCTTCACATGGCTTTACTTGGCCTCTTATCCCAGCCAAGT
Organism: Pinus taeda; assembly: GCA_000404065.3. NCBI lineage: Eukaryota > Viridiplantae > Streptophyta > Pinopsida > Pinales > Pinaceae > Pinus > Pinus taeda. The sequence goes on from APFE030980605.1 coordinate 123,295, forward strand.
GTTGTTTCAATCTGAGAATACCCCCACCTCCAATAGATTTATTGCAAAATTTGCATATCATTTTTCCATCAATCACATCACAATGAGCCCATGAAGTGTCCTTGGCTTTTGGAGCCATGTTGGCTTGAAATAATGAAAATTTGCAAAGAAATCTATCATTTAAAAAAAATTGCAGCTAAGAAAAATGGAAAACCTAAGATAAATTTAGGAAAAAAATGCATATGTAGCCTACAAAATTGGATAGCATATAACACATAAAAAAATTTAATACATGGACAAAATGAGGAATTTTTCAAGTGAAAATCCTTACCTAGAAATGCAAACTAACTTCCTTAGCCTCCTCTTGAAGATGCCAACTCTACAAACAACGCCAAACTATCTCCAAAATAGCTCCAACTCCAACTCCAAGCCTCCAAAATGACTACTCCAGCAAAATCTCAACACTCTCCAAGCTCCCAATCAAACTCACAAAAACTCCAAATGAGATGTGTGAGGCAAATGAGAGGGGTGAGCTCTTTTTTAAGGCTTGGAGAGAGTATTTTTGGAGGTAAACAACCCTTATTTTCCCTCCTAAACACCTAGGAAGCTTCCTAAAAGACGTCGTATGGGTCCACCGCAGCCTTGGCAATCAAACTGGCCGGTTTTGTCTGGTTTTTGTGGTTTTTAGGAGAAATAGGCCCTTAAACCGAGTTTTTAGTCTCGTTTGACCCAGTGGTCAGTGAACCGGCCGGTTTGACCGATTTCCAATTCATGTCGTTCGGTTTTTAAAACTATGGCCCACAATGTTCAGTAGCAGATGGATCAATGTTGAGGATGACGCAGTCAAATCTTGAGAGACAATTGCAGTGTTAGTTGCAGCCAAATGCTGAGGGGCATAGAGCAGTTGCAGCGTAGATAGTTACTCAATGGGCAGTGCAAAGGCTAGTAGCAGCAAGAAACTCATGAAGCAACTGCAGAGCCACTCTAGTGGCACAGTTGATTCAAAGATGTGTTCTCAGTTGTTGTAGCAGCAGCAGCATGAGATCAGTTGCAACGCAGAGCAAAGTTGGCAGCAGTACAGGTTGCATAATGCAGTGTCAGCAACAGTGCAGATGCACGATTGGTCCAGCTCAGAGTAGCAAATGAATCAGAGTTGTGTAGTAGCTTGGTGGACAGTGGAAGATTGTCATAGTTGTCAGACATCAACAACGTGTATGGGAGGATGATTATGAGATCATCTACAAGACCTTCCTTGCTGAGAGGGAGTGTTAGTTTTTTATGATTGGGTAGCATTGGACAAGTATTCTAGTCTCAACTTTGGTCAGAGAGGCTTAGAAACACAAGAACTCCATGACCCAGAAAAAGTTTCACAAGAAAACACCTAGAGATGGCTTAATTAAGTTAATTAGTCAGTAATTAAATTTTTCCTAAGTCTAACTTAGGAAAAATGATTAATTAACAAGATGTAATTGAGAAACATGAGATTTCTCTAGAAACTCACATGGATCAACTTACAGATGATCTTAGCCGTTGATAAGGATTTAATCATGGTCGTTGGTGAGCCAACGAGAGATTATAAGACGAGGTCAATGGGGTTGGACCAAAATACACAAGATACACGAGTGATCAAGGCAGATCAAATTTCTCAAAGAGTAGCGTTCAGCTATAGAAGAATTTGAGCTAGCAATCGAGTGGCAGTAACTGAGGGAGTAGCAAAGTCATTTCTAGCATATTTTCTCAGCAGTAGTTGGGAGGTCGAATAATTTCTGCAGAAAGGCCCAGCAGCCAGTGCAAGCAGCCAGAAACCAGAGTTTGAAGTGTCAGAAAGTGATTGTTTCAGTTGCAAGAGATCGGGAGATCACCCGGAAGGCAAAGCTAATCACTTCTAGGGCCAGAGGGAGGCAAGACGGCTCATCCACAGCCAGCTAGCAGGGAGTGAATTATTTGTGCCAAGCAAAGCATTTTTGTCCAGTGCGAAATGCCAGGAGGAAGTGCGAGCAAGGCCAAAGGGGTCGAGTTTGGTTGCAAAAGGGAGGAATTTCCTCCAAATAATTTTGGCGGTATATTTTGCTAGAGGATAACCAATTTGGCATCTTGATTAGTACTCAGAATTTTTGTTGTTGCAATATAATAATAAAACCCTCATCTGTTGCACAGGTTTTCCCACATTGGGTTTTTCTGGGGATAATTATCTTGTTACCGCTCAAACTAGCAAGGGTCCTAAAAGGGGATCCTTGAAGGACTACTACTAGGCTAAGGGCAACAATGGAGCAATATCCCACTGTCACCTCGGCTAAGGCTCCCTACTCTTTATGGACTTTCACCTATGGGATGAGACCCGTTATGATGAGGATCACTAAATGGATGGACCAATGATAGGGTGAGGGGTGATCCTAGAAGGCTATTCACAAGAGAGACTCAAATATGTGGCTTGCTTGCTTTGGAGGCAAGGTTTAAAGCTCTCAAGGAAGGGCTTAAGAGGAACTTCAAGGTTTAGGTTTAGGGTATGTATCTTACAATGGAGGTTCCTGGACCTTGAAGCTCTTGTGAAAGCTTGGATTCCCAACGATCCTTAAAGAATTACCCTTAATAGATTATGGAACCACACTGGACCAAGTGGACCCAGGGGTAGGTCAAGGGGGTAGGGTTTAGCAACCAATGATGTGCTTGACCTATTCCAGAGGGGGAAAGGGACCAAAGAAAGATTTTTTTTATGCAAGACAATGTGAGGGTCCCAATGAGGCTTCTGGCCTAAGGAAACCAAGTGCAAGATTCAATCTCGAGGCTAGGGCTTGAGATATCTCAAAATCCCATTATCGGAATTTCTTCAAAATTGGAGGGCACCTAAGAGACACACCAGCGTAGTAGGGGCCAAGAGATAGAATTTTTTTGATGGGTGGTTTGCAAGATAGATGATTCCCTAGGGGAACTAATGGGCTACGCCTAGAAAAGGAGAGGGAGTTGGATGAGAAAGGTTTAAGGTGATCACCTTTGAGTGGACCAATGCCTAATCCTTTAGAGAGATTTGGAGTCAGGTAGAATTATGACTATGGACCTTCGAATTTTCTAGCTCAAGGAGGCCTCAAACACAACTTTGCTTGGGACTAGGGAAGCAGCAAAAGCAACTTCAAAGACTTTATACTTCATTTTTCAAGATAAATGGTTTATCAAGATGAATTTTAGTAATCAAACATCCCTAGGAACATGCATTCATTATACATGGCCCATACATGAAGCATTCACTATCCGGAAACAAAATTTCCACAACTTCGCATAAGGGATGCAGCGAATAAGCCCTAGTATAGTGAAATCCCAACGACAATGTATGTGACAAAATTAGAGAGAAAGAATAGCATTAAAATGTACTTACATGTATAAGAATATATCCAACCATCCAAAAACTTGCCATCAAGAAGCTCCAAGACATGAGAATTATCCAAACATCAAAATTCATTCCATGCTCCAAAAATTCGTCCTCCAAGAAGGATAGCAAAAATATCTAAAGAGATACAAGTTCCAAATCCAAGTGATGATGCTAAAATGAATCATCATTACTTATATTTATACACTTCTAATGAGTTTGATTTAGCTACTTGGGCCTATATTAGCCCCTAAAATAAAATAATGTGCAAAACAACTAACTTTTCGTGACAAGCCCACCAAACTAGCTCATAAATAAAAGAATAAGCCTCTCAAGAGGTCGAATGATCAATAATACATGTCGTTGGGCCTTCTAAGAAGCCTGATGAAATCCATAAGTGCCACAATGATGAAAAGGACTCCCGAAAGTAGTGGACAAGGGGTTGGCCCCTTGTTCTCCAAATAATAAACCTGTGGTGCTCCCAATGGGTGTGAGGGCACATAAGTAACCTCATGGGTCTCCAAGTAGATTAAAGATGCATGTAGACCATCTATAACGGCTCAGATGATAGTATAAGTGATGCCACATCAACATATAAGTCTTGGGTCATCTGCCAAGTGCATGGTACAAATGTGGGGCCGGCTGGGCATACTCAACCAAGTGCATCTTCCTCGTCCAATGGGTGAATCTCGAACAATCTCTGAACATCTCTGGGGATCCATGGAGTGTTGTCTACTGTTGTGGAGACCCATGGCTCTCTACAACACCCTACATGTGCCAATGTAGCCCTCTAGAGGTTAGGACCCCGTATCGGGAGACCAAACCCAAAATGGAGGCCATCTACAATCCTACATAAGATTCAATGCAGCCCCTAGCCTTCCAATACAACACGTCATCAAAGGAAATCGAGTTAAAGAGCTTACAAACCATGGCCAACAGGTGGGCACTTCATAATGGCATGCCCTTCCATAGTGGGCCTTGGCATGTGCTAATGTCTCCAAGCTCCAAATGGAGTTAACCAAGTATCCTATTAGGTAGTTTCTACCTTTAAAGGGGATAGTATGTCCAAGGTACATCCTCCAAAGGGTGGTGGCATGTGATAAAGAGATAAATGGAGTAGTGAATGAAAGGGGCAGCCCGGGGCCACATGCTGGGGTACAAGGGTAGCTAATAAAAGGGAAGCCAACACTTGGGTATATAATGTATAGGAGGGAGAAATCATGATGCATGAGGTGCCCCGACCTCGATTTTTCCACCCTTCTTTATATGTTTGTTGCCTTTTATGATTTTCCTTTGATTAACTGCTTGGGGCTCAAGGGATAAGAGCATGATGTGTAAGGTATAGTAGTGGATATCCCCTTTAAGGTAGGGTAGTTCATTGCCCACTAGGGGTTGGGACAATCATGGGTTCCTGAATGATAAAAAAGGTTCATCTAGGGCCTATAGGAACCAGGATGATGGCCATGAGAATGGGATAGAGCTCATGCATTGGCTTTTGCCCACGTGCTAAATGTGTTTGTCCTAGCCAATTGTGCTTTTATTTTTCTTTTCGGATGCATCAACATTCGGGGCATTGTTCCAGGCTTGACCCTAGGTGTGGGCAAGGGGAAGGAGAAAGCTAACCCTATGTGGACCCAGTGGAGGAATCTGGACCTAGGTAGGAGGAATGATGAATGGGGTTATAATGAGCAGAAAGGGAGTAATATATGTGGGTGAGGGAGGGAGCAGGACTACGCAACCAAAATTAGGGTTTTCCATGAGGTACCATTCCTAAATCCCAAAGGTCAGTAAAAGAGATCCCACGGGACTAGAGTCTAAGGTTAACATCCAAAAGAGGTCTAGGGGACAAGAGCACAGACCTAGCCCACTCTTTCTATTGAATCACCCCATTAGTCCATGCCCAAAAGTTTCCATGATAAGTAAACTACAATACTCAATTACCAAATGACAAGGCATACCTTTAGGTTTAGGAGGCCCACCTTCAAACATACGATCATGACATATGGGTGAGGGACCACATGGCTGGCTCAGGTTGTGGAGAAATGGCACAATGAGCTAGTTGGTTGCTGCAAGGGGCTGCTAGTTGTCGATTGGAGACCATCTTCTAGAAAGAAAGAAAAAAAATCTAAGGATATCACCCACAAAATGGTGGGTAACATATCCAAAAATAATGGTGTCATATTTTTGTGTGCTCTATATTTCTTAGTTTCCAACATTTTATTTTCCGCAATGTTTTTATTGTGAAGAAATTGCAATGTGATTAATTCGTTATTTTGTCCTAACAAAATAAACTGCATTATTAATCCAGTTGGAAGAATTAATTCCAATTGTTGCATTTTAAGGAAAATTTCACAATGTCATGGAATATTGGGAAAGGATGAGATGGACTACACGTCCAACCCTGTCCCCCTTCCTACTTTTGTCTTTCAACACAAGTTCACATCGCAACATTCCCTCACCTTAAAAAAAAACCCTGAGACTTCTACGCTAATTGTCTTGCACCAACTTTTTCCTTCCTTCACATTGTCTAGTACCTTCGCTCCTCCCTGTTTGCCTTCTTGCTCCATCTTTGTCTCTAGCAACCCTCTCGCTCTCACCCCTCAAGCACCATGTAATCCATCTTCTCTTCCAGCCACCTCCATCAGCCCTTTATTGTTATCTACTCAGGGTTTAGCTGACGGTTCAGGTAGGCGAAGAAGGAAGTGCATTAGGCAACCGCAGGGTCTGGTAAGCTTTGTTGCTGGTAAAGATATCTCTCTATCACAAGTTTTCAACTACACAAGAAAAACCCTAGTGGTACACTTTAGCAAAAGCCCCATCAAACTCTCTGCTATTAGGGTTCCGCTCTCAGAAAATTAGAAGCCCTTTCTCAAGGACTCGCCTATCTTTCATCTACTTCCTCATGGGTGGTTGGTTTCCATTTTCTGATCTAAGGAGGATAGCACTAGAATCATGGGGCACCAATGGTCCTAGGGCAAGGCATGTCTTACCCTTCAACCTTGGTCAACGAATTTCCACCCATCCAGGGAGCGAGTTGTTGATATTTTGTAGCATCGAGAGGTATTCCCGCATGGCTAAAGGGCCTTCAAGTCAGCCCTAGATGCATTATGCACATTATTATTTTGAAAAAGTCAAGTCGGTCAGTTAGTGAATAAACGTGTCCCTTGGGTTGTCACACCCCCTGGATATGTATAAATAAGATGTTAAGACACTTCATTTGGAGACCAACAAAGAGAAAGTCTGAGCAAAATGGAGAAGTCTGATTTTGGGGTTAATTCTTTCTTCTCTTCATCATTTCATCTCTCTTGCACTGCCGCACATGTGAAGAAGGAAGATGAATTTGAGCAAGTTTCATTGACTAAAATTGACCAAAATGCAAACCGAGCTAACTGAGCTATTGACTGAGTGTTTGACTAATCTTGGAGAGCACATGTGTAGATTTGACCATCGTTTGACCAACCGCAGGCCACACGTGCGAATTGTTGACTGCAGCATTGATCGCAGGCTATTGACTGCAAATTGCAGGGTTGATTGTTGTTGACCACAACGCCAAAGTTTGACCACAGGCTAATTTGACCAAGCCGAGTTGACCATCGTTGAATTTCTTATTTTTTGGCTAGTTTGACCAACGTTGACTTATTGAATTTTTGACCAGGTTTGACTAGTATTTGACTTGGATTATTAACCGCAAATTTCTAGACAAATTGTTGATTTGTAAACCTTGTTGAAGAATAATTTCCCCTAAGAAAAGTTACTACGTTTTCTCCCAAGATTGGGTTTCCCATGGTAAAAATATTGTCTCTTTTGTGCATGGTTGTCTTTCAATGATCTTTACCATTTCTGATGCATTCACTCTTGAGATTTTCTGAAGTGTAATTATTCAATGATAACAGTGGCATAAAATATTGGTTGAAAATCATTATGAAGTAATTACCTAGCAGACAATTGTATTCTATTGCACTAGCATTAGAATTTCAACATGGAATCGGAGCTTTGTTGAAAGAGCGACCATTGAAGTAAGCCTGAGAGACAGTAATTAGTAGCTTGATTGGATTTTAGATCTCTTGTCAAAATGGTGCGAAGTCTTAGAGTAGCAGACGGGTTGGATGGTGCTACTAATTTCAGATCTTGGAACAGGATACTTCTTATCTTGGAACAAAATGACCTTCAAGATCATGTGAAGGAAGTCATTCTAGATCCAAAAGGAGTTGAAGAGAAAGCCAAGTATAGGAAGAATGAAGCCAAGGCTAAGAGAATCTTTATAGATTCTATAAAGGACCACTTGATTCCACATGTTGTTGAGTTGAAGACTGCCAAAGAAGTCTATGATGCTTTAGTGGGATTGTTCCAGAGTGACAACACTAGCAGGAAAATAACCTTGACGCATCAACTTCATAGTGTCATGATGTCTAGACCAGATTTTGTTGTCTCTTATCTTATGAGAGTCCCTCGGTTGAGAGATGAATTTGGAGCCATTGGAGATACCATTGATGATGGAGAGCTTGTTACAATGACTCTCAATGGATTTCCTTCCTCATGGGATCCATTTGTTCAACGAATTTGTGCATGAGAAAAGTTGCCCAAGTTTGATAAGGTGTGGATTGATTGTGTCCAAGAGAAGACCAGATTGTTATCCAAGGACAACTAGCAAAGACCTCAAGATGAAGAAACTCAAGCCCTTGCAGCTCATGTAAGAAAAAGAAAAGGAAGAAGAAATTTTGGAAAGTTTGATAAGAAGAATACAAGTAGAAGATCCGCTCCAATTTAGGATTAGAAGAAGAAGGATATGTTAAGGATCAAGTGCTTCAATTGCCATGATTTTGGACACTATGCCTCCCAGTGTCCTCAAAAGAAAAGAAAGGAAAAACAACATGCATTAACAGTCGATGTTGATGATGAACATCAACCTCAAAAGAAGACAAAAGAATCTAAGTTTGATGACATTGCAGATGGACTTTGGAAAGAATAATTCTTCTGACATTTATTTATGAAATTTTTTCATGAAGGCCAAGGATGAAGTCTTCAACAAGATCCAAGAGTCTAGGGCTCAGGTACAAAGCTTGACAAGGAAGAAGATCAAGGTTGTCACACCCCTTGGACATGTATAAATAAGATGTTAAGACACCTCATTTGGAGACAAACAAAGAGCAAGTCTAAGTTGTTGAAAATGTACTGAAGGAAGGTCTTTTGGCTTGTGCCTTAGGCAGTGAAGACTTTGAATTGTCTTTCTCTAGCAAAAATGCAAATTTATGTGATAGACTTCAGTCTGATGAGTTGATTTTCAGTTCGCTGGAAGATTGCATGCATAGTGTTGGAGCTTTAGTTTGTTGGAATCTTCTTCAGTTAGACAACAAGTTGAGGTGGCAGAGACAAGTCCAATTAGGACGAGTTAGGACTGCAGAGAATAGTTCAATTTGGACGAATTAAGACTTCATAGACAAATGAAGAGAGGACAAGTTAAGTCCTCAGTTAACTTAGTTCACAACTAGAGATAATCAAGGAGCAACTAAAGGCAGTTAACTGAGAGTTATTCCAAGTGTAACTGTGTTAATTTTAGATAACAATGGTATGTTCTATGCTTTAGCACAATTTACTTCAATGTTCCTTATCAAACCAATGACAATTTCCAATTATTTCCAGTAGCAATCACATTAACTTAAACACATTGACAGTAAATGCAGATAGAACATAAAAATATGTGAAGAAGACAAGCCAAGACAAGAAGACAAAAGATTTGGCGGATGCCAGGGAAAAACTCTAATGTGGGGGAAACTATTTGATCAAATCTTTTTATTATTATTCAATAGTTCAGCAGAGTCTAGTACAAATATCAAATTTACGCCAAAACATCCCTGTCAAAATCAGCAGTCAACAACAGTCAACTGCAGCCCTAACTAGAAAGTCAACGCTAGTCAAATCAGCACCTAAATGTCCTCCAAGTAGCTCAGTCAACATCAGTTCAATTTGGCCTTCCAAGAGAGTCAAAGTCAACCCAAAACAGTTCAGTCAAACCCAATGAAAAGAGAGAAACATTGCTGTAATTTTCTGCGGTCAAATCTGAAGTCAATGCTGGTCAAACTGTCCCACATACCTCGATTTTTGTGCCAATAAATGCGGCCTCCAAAGATCGAAATTTTGCCCTAAAAACCGAAGTCAAAGAAGGTCAAATGAGCCCTGGTCAACGCTAGTCTGTTCCTCTGAAATTCAGCCAATTTTGTCCCAAAAAAAATCGGCCTCCTGCCACACGTGCGAAGAAGAGAAAGGTTGTCCCCAAGCTATACGAAGCAATCAAGAGAGGAGAGAGAGATGTATGATGTGATGAGTGATGTCCAAATGAGGTGAGAGGTCACTCCTATTTACACCAGTGTTTTAAGAAACGGCCGAGTGAACATTGACTCAGCCGAGTTGGTCCGGGTCGATGGGCTGCCAATTGAAACGGTGAATAACCCGGTTCGGAAGGCCGAGTCAGCAATGACTCGGCCGAGTCCACTATGAAACGGCCGAGTTGATTAGGCACGGAACCCGGACGCTAACGCAAGCATTTTAACTGATTTTTTTGGGATTTTAAATTCGTTTGATGGTTATTTTGGAGTTCAAACTTCAAACAGTTATCAGGGATGCATTGATTTTTTATGAAGACCCCTTTATTTGCAATGTTTAAATGCCTGCAATACTATTATAAAACAAACTTGCTTTTTTCAATAAGTTTTCTTGATTGCTCCTGGAGAACTTAATAGGATTTGTTTTCTGTTAATAGTTAAAGATCCAGTCTAGTGTCAAAGTAAATGATTAACTTTTTGTTGCAATTTATTTCTTTTTAATCTTTGTCTTTATTCACCTAGGAGATGCCCTAGCCACTCCCTTGAGATACTGTACAAGTTACCTTTTGTAAATTTGTCGGCATGGATTTAATGTCTATGACAAATTTTCATGTCAGTGTTCAAGTCATTGGAAAGCTCTTGTGGAATAAATACTCTGTTCAATGGGTTTAAGTTTTTATTCATCTATATGGAGTATCTAGATTCTACTATCAATACTTCCCTGATGGGAATTCTCTTCCTTTATTGGATTTGAGAATGCTTCCAGAGGAATCATCTAAGCATAGTCACCTGGTTAGAGTTTGTATTCAAATTTGGCTATCATGAAATTCAGAAAAAAGTTGCCATACAAAAGGCAGTTGATAACATTTGCCATTATATATAATATTTTTTACATAATTTCTTTATATATATATATATTTATATAACATAATATAGTTGATCGATGTTGTTAATATAGCTGACAATTTAGTTAAGGTAGTGATTTCATTAGTAGTGGTCTTAATGTATTTGCATTTGATATTTTAGGAAATTTATTGTCTATGTGATCTATGCAGATGGTAAAGGTATATAAAAGAATTTGTAAATGTTTAAAATCTTCAAAATTATGTTTTTTTATTGTCTATGTGATCTATGCAGATGGTAAAGGTATATAAAAGAATTTGTAAATGTTTAAAATCTTCAAAAAAAAAAAAAATCAATATAATTATGTTTTTATCTTCATTATGTTTTTTTTAAAAAACTAAATATTAATGTATTTTTACAAACGACGAGTCATTGAAAACGAGCCGGCCGAGTCATTACCGTTTCGGAGTCGGAGTCGGAGTCATTGCTCGGCCGAGTCGGAGTTTTAAAACTATGATTTACACAATTCGTTGAGGGTGAGGAGACACATCCATTTGACTGAGGCCGGCCTTGACAATTTGTGCATGAGAGATAATAAATCCAAAATTCTACTTCTGCTTGTCAGAAGGAGATGATGTTTATTGGACCTCTCGAAAAGAGGAATCCAATGCAATAATCATCTCCATCATATGAGTTGTCCTAAGGTGGAATTTGGCCCTAGTTGCCAATTTTAACAAACAGAGACTTGCTCTAGTTAATTGGCAAAAGGAACTCGTTGCACTTGTGTGAACAGCCATTCGAACTTTCCCTCCTTACATGCATCGAAAGTCTATTAAGGCAAGAGAAGGATGAAGGCACAAGGTTTATGATTCTTTATTGATGGTATAGCGCATTAATGAGGAGCAAAGATCAAGAATTCGAAGAGAAAGTCGAGACTAGGTTTAGTCCTCCTTACATGCATCGAAAGTCTATTAAGGCAAGAGAAGGATGAAGGCACAAGGTTGATGATTCTTTATTGATGGTATAGCGCATTGATGAGGACCAAAGATCAAGAATTCGAAGAGAAAGTCGAGACTAGGTTTAGTAGGAAACGATTGTGTGAGGACCGAGATCAAGAGGCAGGGCCGACAACAATTTCTCAAGGCCAAGGGCAATGATAAGCTAAGAACAATTTGTGGAGCTGAGATTAGTGAGAAGAAAACCGAGAGCTTTCTCAAAGGTTATTTGTTGGTTGTAGTAGTAGCGCATTGAATTGTAAAAGACTTATTTGCTCAAAGAACAATCAATAAGAAGACCACAACAAAGAAAGCAAGATTTCCCATTTGGGTTTCCTGGGTAAAACATCAATGTCAAATTTTTGTGTGTGCATGTCAACTATTTTTCGTTGCATGTTGAATGTTAAGAAACTATGTATCTTGGTGAAAGTTAAACTTGGTTTCAGTTTTAGTTGCCATTGATTTTTCAGTAAATTCATCTAAGCAGTTGTAGAGTTTCAAGAAAATTAACATGGTATCAAGGCCACACTCTATATAAAAACCAGCACCAGGATTGTTCAGTCAGTGAAGAGCGCAGATTAGTGAGTAGACTTGCGCTAGAGTTTGAAGAGCAGTATTTTGGATAGCAGTATGTCGTTCCAAGGACTAAGGGCAGATCACTATTTAAAGGGAGCCTCTAATTTCTGCTCATAGAGGGAGCGGATTTCAGTGGTCTTGGAAGATAATGGGGCACTAGAATTACAAAGAACCCACAAACCACACCTACAAATGCCCAACTGTTGATCCAACATAACAAGATTGACACCAAGGCCAGAAGGATCATTCATGAGGGGATCAATGACTACATTATCCCTCATCTCCATGGGAAGAGGACAGCGAACGATATGTGGACAACCATCTTGCCTTTGTATCAAGGATCCAGTGATGCCAAGAAGCTTGCCTTGAAGAACAGGCTAAGAAATATCCAGAGAGCCCATCATTACATACCTTTACAAGCTCACCCAGGATCAAGATGAGCTAGCTGGAGTGGGAAAGACTATAGCAGACAAAGACCTTGTGAGTCTTGCGCTATTGGGACTTCATAAGTCTTGGGAGAATTTCCAAGAAGCAGTGAGTGGCAGAGAGAATCTTCCCAACTAGGAAAGGTTGTGGGGAGACTGTGTCCAAAAAGAAATCCGGAGGGGGACGAGAGTTGGAATTTCAGCGAAGACAGAGGACGAGGAGAACTTTGCCTTAGCAGGCAAAGAGACCAAGGTCAAGGGAAAAAAGAGCCAAGGCAAGGCCGAGTCTAGTCAGAAGGGCGAGAAGAAGAAGAAAGATCTAAGCAAGATCAAATCCTACTCTTGCCACCAATTTGGACACTATGCCACTAAGTGTCCTAACCAAAAGAAGGGTTCCAATAAGGATCATGTGGCAACATTAGCTAAGGTAGATGAGTTTACTTCTCAGTTCAAGAAGGCTTTCTCATCGATAGTTGGCATGGCAAGCTCAGTGAGAAGAAGCATGTGGTGCATTGATTCTGGAGAATCCTTTCACATGACCAGGAACAAGGCATATTTCAACCAGTTGAAGGAGAAGGACATGCAATTTCACATTGGACTAGGAGATGATAGCAGGTACTTGACCAAGGGCATGGGTACTGTCAGATTTCAGAGGGAGTCTGGTAACTCTCTCCATGTCAAGGATGTCCTCTATCTTCTAGGCCCTAAAAAGAACCTTGTTTTTATTTCCACCCTAGAGGATAAGAGTTATGATGTCATTTTTAGCAGAGGAAAGACCTACCTCAAGCACTTAGAATCTGGATCCATGAAGCAAAATGGTGTGAGGATGAAGAACCTTTAAAAGCTGCAAGTTGAGATAAATGCAACCTTGAGCAACAAGGCAGTGTTAGTTGGTGTAGCTCAAACAGGTGTTCTAGTCTCAGATTGTGTCTATGAGGCTAAGTAACACATTTTCTCCAATACCCAAAAAAGGTTTCACAAGAAAAGGCCTTGTTAGATTTAATTAAATAGTTAATTGATTTTCCTAAGTCTAACTTAGGGAAATAGCTTGATTAATCAGTATTAATTGGGCTAAATCGATTTTCCTCTAGAGACTTCCAGAAAAATCACTTGATGGGGTCAAGATGATCTTAGCCATCGATTGAGATTAGATCATGGTCGTTGATTCATCGACGAGAGATTATAGGAGGAAATCAAAGGGCTTTTGGAGAACAAATCAGTAACACATCGAGACACAAATTTGCAATGAGAGCGAGGGTGCAGAGGCAATGCAGAGACACCAGCAGCAGGGGTTTTCAACAGGGAAAATTGAGGAGAGATTTATGGAGGATTTCTTCACAAGATTTTAGCATTCTGAGAGAAGGGAATAAAGGTTGAATTATTCTACAAAGAGGTCGCATTAGCCAGTGCAAGTTAGACAATGCGCATAGTTGGGCAGAAGTTCGATTTCCAGTTGCTAGAGATAATTACAGGAGGAAGCGAGAGTTGCTCAGTCTAGTTAGAGGCGTAGAAGATATTGCAGGAACAATTTTTGAGGTCGTGCGAGTTCCGGAAAAACATCGTACGTATTTCCAGAGTTGCCAGTGTGAGTTGCAGGTAGGACGCGGTGAACTTTTGCACAAGGAAACTTTGGGTTTCCAGATCGCTTTATTCAATGGAAAAAATTACGAGAGCTTTGCCATTGTTAGGCAAGCAGTTGATGTACTCTTTAATTTGTTGAAGAATCAATAATTAGAGCCTCATTTGCATAACTAGTTTTCCCCACACTAGGATTTTTCCAGGACATTTGTACAAAAATATTAGTGTTCATTATTTGTGTGTGTGCATAATTTTCTCAGTTCCTATATATTTTTGTGAAGTTGCATTAGTGTTTAATTCAGTGTTTGCTGCAAGTATTTTGCAGTAGACAAATAATATAAATAGATAGGAGAATAATAACCATTAACTACAACATAATTAAAGATTTCACATGGCATCATAGCAAATTTGAGGGCAAAAGGAAGATCTGTGTAGGCACAGGAAGAGAAAAGTCGAGGATTTTAACCCAGTTCAAAATTCTCTAGTTTATTTGAGTTCACTACATTTCCATATTTCCAAAAGATGGTCACAGTAGGTTTGAGAGATCAAGACATGTTGGATGGAGCCTTCAACTTTGGCATTTGGAAATCCAAGATGTCATTCCTTTTGGATGAGTATGGACTGAAGGAGTATGCGGAAAATGTTATCGTCGTACCAATAGATCTACAGCAACTGGTTACCTATAAAAAATAGAATACCAAAACAAAAAAGATGATCCTTGACGAAGTCAAGAACCACATTGTTCCACATATCGCAAAGAAAGGCACCGCAAGGGAGATGTGGGATGCCATAGTAAAACTGTACGAAGATCCTTCAGAGAATAGGAAGATGATTCTCAAAAACAGGTTGAGGACCATCAAGCAGTAGAAAGGAGAGGACGTGACTTCCTACCTCACCAAAGTTCAACTTGTCAGAGATGAGTTAGTTGCAGTTGGAGAAAAGCCTAGTGACCATGAGCTAGTGTGTATGGCACTCAATGGGTTTTCCAAGGAATGGCATCTGTTCTCCAAGTGATTTTTAGGCAAGATAAACTTCCAGATTAGGATCGCCTATGGAGTGACTTCACTCAAGAGGAGTTGAGGCTCAACTTGGTCAATAGCAGCAGCAAGGCACTGAAGGTTGAGAGGGAGCAAAAGAACATTGCCTTAGTAGGGAAAGGAAAGGTGAAGAAGGGGTCCAACAAGGGACCAGACTCAAAAGGATAAAAGAAGGATCTATCAAAGGTCAAGTGCTATGGTTGTCACGAATTTGGCCATTATGTCAGCGATCGCCCACAGAGGAATAAGAAGGGTAAGAAGCAAGTAGCATTAGGCTTCAATATTAGGGACCTAGGTTTCAACATTAGGCTTCCTACCATTAGTGGGGCCCTAGGGTTCAATATTAGGCTTCCCCACTCATGAATTATTGTTCTTAGGTAAAGCTTAGGGGCGACACCCACAAGCATCCCTTTTGGGAAACGCGTCCCCCACATTGGGGAAACATTTCCCCTAATGTCTCCCTAAGTTTCCCCAAAAGGGGGATGTGGGAAAATGTTTCCCCCAATGTCCCCCCATCTTGAGAGCATGGGAAATGCAGGAAGCATGCTCCCCACCCCGGGGAGCACATCCTCGTGGAACGCTACTAAAACATGTACAAAAAGCATAAACTCCCAAGAGATAAAACCAATCACTGGGTGCTCAAATTCAAAAAGGGTGAGAACAAGATCCCAAGTGAAATCATCTTCAATGCCAACAATTTGTTAGATGTCCAACTAGATGATGGAATTAGAAAAAGGACAATACATTATATAGGCATACACATACTTGAAACATGCTAAGACTATCCTACCTTGTGACCCAATAACACAATGTGTATGTTCAATCTATAAGTACATGTCATTCTTATCATTTAGAGCTACTTGTAGTTGATTATTTATCATATATAAATCTAATTCTTATTATTTTATCATGGGATAAACAAGGCATTTTTTTGAATGAGCCTGTTATCACTCAGAAGTTTTCCTTGGTTGTGAAAGGAAACTCACTGAGGTAACCTTCAAACCACTTTGGGATTGAAAACTGGCGCTTCAATCTGGAGAGTGATTTCCCCTTAACTCTACCACTCAAGGTCATTGTCGTAGTAGGTCAATAATATGCTCATTCGCCAGATTTAATTGGTAACACATGAAATTGGTTTAGAAATAAAAAAGAAAGAGACCATTGGGCATGGAGTATTTGACGGAAAAGGATGCTAGCCACAAGTTATATGAACAGCGCTAGCAAAGGCAAGATAGATTACAGTTTCTAAGACAAATCATCATCAAGGTATGGCAGAAAATGGTAGAAAATACCAAAAAAAGCAGTATGATTTCTACAAATAACATCTAAGATGAAAAACACATAAGTATTTTAAAAAACATGAACTTGAGCATTCAGTAAGAATTCCAATTCATATAGCTTTTTTCAAATATTGAAGATTTAATGATCAAAGTCTTGACTAAGGAGAAAATAAGCACAGTAAAAAAACAGACAGGAAACCATTCACACATGAATCTCTGGAAATTTGGACATGTAACACTGTTGATAGCAAATATATTAATCTCAAAAAAGTGTACACAAGGTTTGTTTCTTCAAAAAATTCCCAGCCCTTGAATTATTACAGACTGTTGATTAAATAGGCTTACAAGGCCTATTTTGAATAAAATGTCTTATGCAAAAAATAAAAATAAAAGATAAAAATTTCACTTGATAAAAAAAAATCGAATAAAATTAAATTAAAGCTCTAAATAGTTGCAAAAAAGCTCTCAAATAGTTGAGGTTGTTGGTGGATTTGTTGGCTGGAAGATCATTGTTGCCAGGTGTCCTATTCTTATTGCACGAAAATTGAATGCCATTTCTTGCTAATCTCTTTGAATCTGGAACTGATGGATTTAAATACTTTATCTGAAAATGATTATTAGACAATTGTTTCTCTGCCGGGCAATCTGGAAAAAAAATCTAAAAATAAATTGAAATTAAATTAAATCTGGAACAGGCTGCAAAATATGTTGAATTATTGAGAGTTGTTGGTCAAATCTCCTTGGATTAGAAATGTTCATGGCTGTCATCTACCACTTGTGCTCTAACTGCCCCTTAATATGCTCGATTTGTTTGCTCCTGAAAAATTTGGATTTGATTTGCTATGATTTAAAACTTGTCAACTTATCCTCATGATGCTCAGATGTTTACCTGCTTTGATTGCCATTTTTCTTTGATTTGATGCCCAAGTCGAATTAATGAGTTGACTCATCAACAACTGTCCATGAGCTTTTTCTGGCGAATTCCTGAAAAATAGGCTTCAAAGAGCCATTTGAATCTCCAAAACCACAATAATTGTGTTAAACTGAAAGAGGTTTTGTTAATGGGTTTGTTCCCAACAAAAACCTCTTTTGGTTTTCAAAAAGTATTTTCCATCTGTTCGGAAACCGTGCTCGAAGTTACTGCCTTTTACAGGGAAAATTAGTGTAAAACAAAGTGTTGCCAAATAATCTGTCAGCGATTTTGTTTAAAATCTTTGAACCAGCTGACAAAATATCTGTCAGCACTCCTGAATTTTTTGTGAAAAACTTCAAACAACTACTCTCAGCCATTACCCCTTAAAGTAAATTGTAATAACAGAGCCTTTGGATATGTCACAGGTTTCAAAGACTGTTAAAAATGTAGAAGTGTTTAAGCAATTTACATTTTGAAGTAGTTTTCTTTGAAATAGGCTTACCAATAATATGTTATTATTTGATCATCTTTAAGTAGGAGTCTGATTCTTTTCCTATACTTCACAGATGGTTTCCAGAAAAGCATTGCCTTCAGGCCCATGTGTAATTATTCAACTCAATAGAAAAGCTTAAACCTATCAAACTCTACAATGCAACATTGTTTTCTAGCTATTTTCTAACATTAATGTATAATTGCAAAGGTTCATATGTAGAAATTGTGTAGTGCATGCACATGATTGAGTAAAAGGTTGTCTTCCAAGTTCCAACCATATGTACATATGCACCCTTTGCCCCCTCTTTCAAAGCAAATTGTCATCATGAGTACAGGTATTATTTTTTTGTGATTCATACATACACTTTATTGATAACATGAATATATTTGTAAATAGATTATTGCGTTTGTCAAGATCATAATGCCCATCTTTCTAGTTCTACAATTATTACTATTCTACTCTCTTATTATTTGAATTAAGTTTACACATATTTTGCTTATGATTCATCAGCAACGTGTGATTACACTAAACTTACAATCTCAGGAAATCAACATCAATTGTTTTGACATCATCGTCAAGGATAGAGTCTAATAAGGGGGGAGATCTCAGTTCTAGTTGGAGACCAAGGTTAGACATAATTTGGTAATGAGTATCACTTCAAAAGCAAGGATAACGTGGAAATATGACCCCCTAAAACCTTAGCATATGAAGAAATGACAAGCCATATATATATATATATATATATATATAGTGAAGAAAAAATATAATGATAAACATAGCCAACAATTTGCAAATTAAAACACGTGATTTATTAATTAATCACATAAAGCATCAAATCAAGTCATGTCCATAATTGGCTTTGTTACACCTCATGTCAACAGTGGTACACATACAACTTTTCAATGCATTTAACACCATTGTATGCCCAAAATCACAAGTTAAAGCCTTGTAACAACCATGTGAGGCCCTGTATTAGGTGTCCTATAACTTGTGATTGGTCGAACAACGGCCTGTCCCTTTGGGTACAACTCCAATTTCTTTCATCCTAGATAGGATTGACGAGCCTTGGATGGGCTTATTTGGGACTCATGGTTTTAAAGGATCCTGCAATCAGCAATGTATGGGCCAATCTAGCCTACGTCAAGGTGCACCAATGTCTTACCACATGGTTATGTGTCTATTGAGTTTGTATGTTCCCTTGACCTTGGTACAGTATCCCTCAGATAGTTCTCAACAAGGCAGTCTCACAAAGTCAACTTTTCATACTTCCCGAGGCAACTCACATTTCCTAATGCAAGTGGTCTCAGAAGTCAAAAAGTCAACTTGGTCCCAAAATGCTCAACTTGATGAGAAGATGACATGTTACATCATAATTTTTCCAAACAATGAAGAGATTGTCAAATTACAGGCTGTCAAAGTTGGTTAAAACTTAAAAGTATAACAGGTTTCCAAGTGGCAAAATAGGGGGAGCATTGGGTAGTTTTGGACATGCATTAAGTCAAAGGAGGTCTACAAGAAAAGTGGAACACAACCCATGTCTCAATTTTTCCATAACTTCAAGGGCATTAGAGATCCAACACAACGGTGTGATGACATGGCAGGAGCAGTGGTGATGTGGCAATGTATGGAATGATGTGGAAAAATGAAGCAAGGCCCAAAAATAATCAAGGCAAAGTACAGCAAACCAAGTCGCAGAATTGTCAAATTCATCAGAGCATTGGAGATCAAGCAAAAATGTGGCAAGTCTATTTACTAATAGTTTAAGTCAAAAATTAGTCGTTGGTGATCAAATCTAGCCATTGCAAGGTCAAAAAGGTAAACGTTGGGGGTCAAAGGGACCATTTGTTGGCTTGTGGACACAAAAATAGCCATTGGAATGGACCATTGAGCATCTAAGGAATAAGTCAAGTTGCATGGACCAAGTTGATTTTTCCAAGTGGAATGTTGGGCTTCCAAAGTTACTATTCTTTATTTTGGGGTCTTCTACGGACATGGCAAAGGGAGCATTGGACCTCCAAGGGAAATTTCTATCAATTCAACCCCTTAGTGGGAAAATCTATGAATGTAATTGTAATATTTTAATAAAATTGCCTAGTCTCCAACATGTGGATGACAAGTAAATAATATTTCCTAAAGGAAGAGTCAACTCATTGTTATCTAGCCATTAAGAAGTTTTATAAATGGCTAGTCTTCCTCTAGATGATGTTGTCATTGTTTTGTGAGATCATATGCCATAATAAAAAGAACTATTTTTGCATACATGTGTATTATTTACATTGTGTGGGTCGGTTTTTACTATCTTGCTTTTTCTTGGCTATTTGTGGTAATCAGACTATAATCTAGAACAATTCCTACTAAGTAAGATTACACAATAGTTGGAGGAATGACCAATCGAGGGGCTACATAGCCACACGGAGGAGATAGAATGGGCGTTAGTCCACTTTATTTCTTTGTTGGGAGTAGGTCGCTAGGACAAAGGTTGAACCATTCTAGAAGGGAGCTTCAACTGAGAGAAGAGTTTGTATTTCACCAAGTAGTCTATCAGAAGATTGGAGAATGCCACACTAGGAATCACTCCTAGTTGGATTTGAAAAGTAGCATGAGTTTTAAGTCAAAGGTGGGAGCGGAATTCTCTCTAGAGACCATGCCTACCTCACTGATCAAGTGCAAGACTGACTTAAGTGTAACTGTATTGCACAACCCGACTTCATGAGGTAATTTCTTGTGGCACAAGATAAGAAAGTTGCAGCAACCATTTTATGTAAAAAAACCAAAATATTTTATTTCTTATTTTAGTTTAGGATAATTCTCTAGCTAATTTTCAAGTTATATCATAAGAAAGTTAATTTGTTTACATTGGAGTTATTGGAAATAAAGCCATATCTTAGCCAAGGATTGATACATTGAATTTTAAGCCTCTATTGCATATATTTTCCACATTTGCACTGTGTATCAAGTTCTTTGTTGCAAACCTTTGTTCTTCTCTGTTGTTGTGGAACAGATTTGCAATTTGTTCAATGTTCCATGCTCCCACGAAGTATCTTTTGTTGGAATCTTGTATATAGGCTCTATAATTAGTATACTTGTTGATCTATCATTTTTAAAATAAAAACACTTATTTCCAGTCGTTCTTTCATTAAAATCCTTGCTGGAACTTTCTGGGCAATAGCACTTAATGGGATTTGATCCCAAGACTTTACAAATTCAATTTCCAACTTGCTGGAAATTGTAATTTGTTGTTATCCAAATGCTTGGGAGTGATCTAAAAGGGTCAATCTGATATCTCCTATCATCTCCACCCCTAAATCTTGGATCTAGGGTGCTTTGGCGCTAATTGGGCAGCCTATAAAGGGGAAATTGGTTGTTGTCCCCATATTTTTCTGTGGATTTTTGCAATCTGCAATCAAAGGGTAGCAAGCTAAATAACGCCGGAACCCCTCTAACTAGAGATCCAATCACATAAATAACCTTAGATCTAGTTAGGATTTTTTTTTCACTCATTTTGACTACTCGTACAAATATATCTTGCATATTCAAATGTCATTGGTTGAAAGTTTTTACTACAAAGTTTTACACAGATAACCAATAAGCCAACAAAGAATTAACTCCTTCACTTCACCCATAAACCCAATTCAAGGCATTGATCTTTATTGACCGGGGGAGGTATTCAAAGAGAATCCTCGTATAGCCATTAAGGAGAGGGTTAGGCTTAAAGAGTGGGGATTTGAGCCAAGGTGATAGTGGGCCCCAATCCTACGTGTGCCAATCGGGAGCAGGTTGTAAAGGGACTTGTTATCCACCAAAATGGATAACCTTATAAGAAAAAACTCTTTCTCCTATCAGGGATAGCCAGGTAGCCAACAACCCTACACATTGCTCAAAGATGATGATATGCCACATTCCTCTGCCATTTGCACCGGACATGCACCTCTCACCATCTAGCATTCCTCTTAAATAAGGGTGGACTACCACTCAGCAAGTACTTCAACCATTTTGCAATCAAGTGTTTTTACTTCATGTTTTGGGCATTTTAACATGGATAAAGGGGTGATCTGAATGATTGACCGATCTTGACTGTAAACTTGTTCTCTCGCCTTACCAGGGGAGTTAATCTTTAGCCCTAATCCAGTGGGACCTCCTCTAAGGACTTAGGGTTATAGGAGGGGCATTATTGGAAAACTTGGATTGAAGTAACATGTCCATCACCATTCTGTACTTAACATATTTCATCATTCTTTTGATACCACCTCCATCCTTTGAGTTAATTGTCATTAGTTCATTGGGATTAGGTATTTATGCATCCACATCCTTGAGTAGGGTTGAAAAGCTTTGGCCTGGAGGTTGATGCAACTACAAGAATGAAAAAGCATAAAATGGCCACAACAAAAGAAAAAGACAACTTAAAATGCAAAAGATGGTCGGGAAATAATTAGCGTGTGGGCAAAAGCCTAGCATGAGCTCTAGCCCCCTCATTAGCCATCACCTGGTTCCTGAGCACTTGTTGCTCCATCTCATCATAAAGAAACCTTGGATGTGTTCTTAAATGTTAAATTGGCAACTAGGGCCAAACTCCATGTGGGTCAGCTTATTTATGGCAGCTAATATTTTTATTGGATCCCTCTCGTCGAGAGGTGTAAGATTGATCCAAAGATTATTCGATTCCGATATGTATTTATGGAGATATGAATTTATTTAGATTATGATTTTATTATCTGGCCGACCAGCTCTTATGTAGGCTCTAGAAGCCCAAACGTCATGTCTATTCATCATCCTCTTTTAGTATAAATAAGAGAGGATTTGGAGTCATTAGTACAACACATTCTTCAAGTGATCTCCTCCTCTCCACGTCTTGGGTTATTGGTGAAGGAGAGACACTAAGAAGAATATGTTGGCCTTGGATGATGCCCTAGCTACTGTACATTGTTGAAGGAGATCTGGCCGCAGTAAAGGAGACCTCACATGCAGCTAAATGGAAGACCCTATCCGCAACAAAGGAAGGCTTGGATAAGGCTAGATCCGCAGACATTGAGGAGACCCTCTACTCAGTTCAGATGATGCCCTATACGCAGTTGAGATGATGATCTAGCCGCAGTTCAACTGTGCCCTAGCCACAGTTCAAACATGCCTCAGCCGCAGTCAAGGAAAGGCTCCTATCCACTAACTAAAGAAGCTCCATTACACAGTCAAGTGATGCACTAAATGTGTTGTCCTGAAATCTAATATGGAGGCATTATTACACTATACAAAAGCCTTATACGGAGGCCCTAATACACTGCCTGTAGCAGCCTAAACGTAGTCTACACACAACATATATATATACGCACAGCTTGGAGCACTTGTACACTGTCCAACATAAATGTAACCGCTGCAAAATAAAAGGACCACAGTCAGAACACTGATCATGAACGCAATAGTCAGGACAGTCAGATATATACATATACAGAGGACAGTCGAATATATATATACGCAGGATATATATATATACACGCAGGCATAATCCAACACTGTCATGTATGAAGCCATCAGGATAGAAGAACCACTATGGAAAGGAAACCTATACGTTGTTCATGGTACGCTGATATGCTGTAAATTCAATACACTATACGCTATTCATTGAAGACATTTATACACAGTTCATAAAAGACTCATACGCAGGATATGGTACAGTCATGGCACACTTGTAAGGATTTCGTTTGAATGAAGAACTGTCTATATAATTCTGGAAGACCATACGCAGTCATGAAGACCTCTCAACACTGTTCATGGAAACCTTATATGCTATTGTGGTACTCCTGTAGAATACCTGGTATAAGGATGACCATGTCATGGATCTATTCTATAGATCACATGCCTATTTATAAGGAAAAGCTGTACCCAAGCTACTACAATCTAATAATCATTGTCGCAGTAATGATAAGGATATCAGATATAGTCATCATGCTGTAGACCTCATTGGAGACCTTGTTGATATAATGAAATCACTGTCATAATAGAAATCTCTGTATATCAATGAGAGTAGTAAACTAGTCATTAGATGGGTGCAGATCCATGATGTTGAGATCAACTCAGTGATATTTGGGTGCAGCGTAACATGATGAATGGGCAGCATGAAGATCATGAGCAGCATGTAGGATGCAGTGTGTTGGTGCTACACTGTAAGGTACAACAAATGGACGAGATGCAGAATGATGATAGGTGAAGGAGTCACCTTGAGAATCAGTTGAAGCAGAATGTCTTCAACTGATCTCATCGTTATAGGAGAGTATCTATGCTTAATCTAGATAAGTCAAAGTGTTGACTCTATTGTAAATGTACCTCTCTCCCCTCTCTGCTGAATTTTTGAAGTAAAAGATTTGATCAAAGGGTTTCCCACACATTGTGGGGTTTGTCCCTGGCTTGCGCCATATCTTGTGTCCTCTTGCCTTGGCTTGTCTTCTGCGATTTATAGTTATGTTCTATCTGCAGTTTATCTTAATGCTGATGTGATTGCCAACTATGAAAATTTAAATAAATTGCTCTAGCATAGAACACACCTAATCTTAACATTAAATGACTGCAAGTGTGCATTAAGACAAATATGTGATTGTGAAAACCTATGGCTATGCACATATGAATATTGGCAAGCATGATGAGTGATTGTAGTAATAATAGCACATATGATCATTTGTGCTAAGCAAATCTTTGTAAGGATATTGCAGACATGACAAATGATATGTCATCACCAAAAAAAAATTAACAGTGAAATGATTAAATTATGGATGTTAATAATTCTAAGATCATTTTATATGCTGCCATGGCAACAAATGGATTGTACACATCTGAATAATAGTTCATCAAGAAGAACAAGAAAGCATGTAGAATTATCTTGAACATGGGCAATAATAGTAAGGAAATAATGAGGACTGGGACCCTCACATACAAAAGTTTAAATGCCAAGTATTACGATAAATTCTTACATCAGTTGAATCTGATTATTGTAATAAATTCTAGTTGAAATGTAAAGAGATAGTTCGTAATAGTTGTATGTTTATGAAATGGACGACATAATGGATCCATCTATTGGACAGATGTGGGGTGAACATTGTGTTGAACCCTTGATAGCTTCCAGCTAATGATTGGCTTCAGTTTGATAGTGGGAGTGGCAAGAGAAGTTTGGAAGCCTGCACTCTTGTGATGTTCCTACTTAGTATTTTACTAAGTAGATATCAATTTTTCACATTTTTGGTTTATTACATGGATGCACTTGGGAGAAGTGGGCTTAGAGGACCCACATTTGATTTTTGGCATAAGAGGCACTCCAACATTAGAGTTAGAGGAAAGATTGCGGCTTGGTGGAGCGTGGGGGCCACCACAAGAGAATTTCAGCCCACATGGAGAGTACACTCTCATTAGAGCATAATTGGTGGGCCCACATGGGCAATCTTGGAGGTAGCTTGACAAAAGGAAGAAGGGACTCTCATTTTGCTCATTCATCTATCATTTCAGAAATTGTCTCTTGACATAGCACGCTTGAGCAGGAGCCAAATCTGCATGTGTTGTTCAACACATGAGTGTTTCCGAGCGGAGATCCCAGCCCTTGCTTCAGTGGACTTCGAGTGCCAGCCCAAGGAGGGAGTTCTACTTAGTCTCGAACCATACCAGCAACAGTGAGATCGTACTACAATAGAGGAGAAGCTATAGCAGCATAGGGACTGCGCAGTATTGGGAAGAGTCACTCCGGGAGGTTGAGGAGTGAGTGGAGTTTGAGGTGGAGACTTGGAGGGAAGGCCTGGGGAGCCTTCTAACAAGGATTGCAGGCATTTTTGGGGCATTTAGCAGCAGATTCTACAGGTGGGTCGATTTGCCCAGCAGCAGAGCCACTCAAGCCAAAGGGGGTCGAATTTCTGGGGTCAAGCTTTGGCCAAACCCTTCATGGGTTATTCTAGGTTTATTGAGGGGAGGTTGGGATTAATTTCCCGAAATTTTCTGAGCAGTGGAGAGGGCCCTAGCAGCAGATCCTTTCAGGCAATAGCACATTTATGGCAGTTTCAGTGCAGAGCCAAGGCAACACAGTGATTGAGCAGAGGAGGGTGTCCAGCATTTCACTTAGGGCTTTGATAGCTTGCCTTGAGCAAGCCCAGGGGCATTCTTTCCCAACACCTTTATTGCACACTCCCATTCATTAATAAAATGGCTCAGCAACGCAGTTTTGGGTGTCAACTAGTGTTCTGATTGCATGTTTTTGTTTGTGTGAATTTTATGTCTATTGCATGCCTGTTATTTACTGTAAAATTTCCTTAGGGATATTACAACTCTTCCTGCTTGCATTGCAACATTGGAGAAGTTGGATTCACAAGGGACTAAGTTATAGATAAGGGAATTGCCCAAGGTTGTGTTGTTAATGGTTATATGGAAGATGTAGCCTTGAGATCCAAGACATGAAATGGATTGGATCATGGGGCACTTTTATTGTGTCAAGGAAAGCCAGTAAATGGAAATCATATGAAGGAAGAATATTTGTATACAAATAAGTATTGGGCTAACATTGCGTACTTTATCTAGTACAGTAAACACGTGTTGTCATTCTGAATTTAGAATTCCTGTGGTTGAAATTATTGTTGCATGGGAATGATTATAGGCATATGTCTTCTTTTATGATTGTTATAGGCATATGCTGGAATGATATAAGACTTGAAAGCATTCCAAGTTAAAGAAAATAATTGTTAATTTTTAAAGGTGATTGTTGATGATAATATTAGCTTGGACATGTGCTTCTGCATAGACTTGGTGGCTTCACATGCCAGAGATGTTAGATTGCCCCTTTAAGTGCTTGCTTGAGAGGAGTAAGCGTTATTATGATTTATTTCCTAAGCTTAACCTAGGAAAAGCACACTAATTAATTTTATGGATTAATGTTGGCTATTGGGCTAAGTTTCTAAAAATAAATAATTTAATTATTTAGGTTATTTAGATTTAATCTCTACCGTTGATCTAAGTGGGTTAGGAACTAATCCAAACCGTCTATAACTTTGGAGATTGAGCGTTAGGGATTTAGCCCAACACGAAATTATAAAATAAGCCAAGGGAGAGGTGAAAACGCATTGCAAATGAGAAAGTGATTTTCTCAAGGCTCAAGTGACTGAAGAGAAGAAGAAAGTGTGCAGCAAGGTTTTGCCATAAATGAAATTTGAGGAGGCTGAGAATTCTAAGTGAGGAGGCCGAGACTTGGAGAAGGGGGAGAGGGGGGGTTGGAGGGGGCAAGATTTTGTGCAGGCCAAGACTTGAAGGGAGAGGCAGATATTTCCAGCTGGCCACGTAGAGTTAAAGAGTAGGCCAAGACTTCAGCTAGAGGGGCCGAGTTTCTTCCAGGTTGTAGCCATACAGGTGGACACCAAGACTTTGCCTTGGGGCCAAGTTATTCTCTAGAGCAGCCAATTTCAGAGGCCAAGACTTTGCCTTGGGGCCAAGTTATTCTCTAGAGCAGCCGATTTCAGAGGCCAAATTTCCTCTAGGCTGAAAATTCAGTGGGCCATTTCCATGTTCAAATAATTGTTGTAATTTCTGTGTATTTCTCTATGGGTCAAAGCCCTAAATTTTCCAATTTAATAAAAGTGAAGGGAGGATTGTTCGGAGGAAATTTAAGTTGTCTTGTGATTGATTTTCCTATTAATTTTCGCTACAATTTATTTCTGAAAAGTTAAAAATATCAGTGAATTTATTTTCCAGAACTTTTCAGATTTTATTGAGTAAATAATATTCTGGACATGAAACCGAGGAACACGCCGTCTCTGCGTCCAACCAGATGGACTGATCTGTATCTGCTCCAATCATCTACTGCTCCATGGTAAGTCCAATACACCCATGGCTTAACTCTGTTGGACACCTGTTGCTTGCAGGCATCTACCCCAATCACCTTTAGAGTTCTGTTTCCTGATAAATCCTACCACCAGAGGCTCTCCTCTGCTTGGTCACCTGCTGCCTGCCGATTTTTTGCTCCAATCACTGCTCGCGACTTGCTCCCTGGTTATTCTCCCCACGACCCTCGTCCGCCAACTGCTGGCCGAAGGATCCTACCTCCAGTGTTATTCTTCGGACGTGGCTGCTCACAGGCTATGCTTCACCTATTTATCCCGCAGATTACAAGGCCATCTGTTTCCTCCTTCCGCTCCTGTGCCTCCTGGCACGGGAATGCATACTGACTCTGCTATTCCTCGTCCAATCTTCCTATTTTGGCCTGCTTTGCTTTTCCCCTGGTTTTTCTACATGCAGCGTGTTTCCTTTCCCTCGCTGTGACGCTCTTCCAGGTACGACCCTATCTCTTTTCTATGATCTACAATGATATTCGTATCATGATCTGGTTATCGTTGGTTTATATCGATGTAGACTTTTTTCCATTCATAGATATTGTTTTTTCCTGCATATCAATGGTTATCTGTACATGCTGTCATTATCTTACGCCTGCTTATGCTATATAGCATTTGATTTTTTCTTCAGCATCCATAGAATATGTTCTCCGGCTGTTATAAATTCTTGAAGATGCACTTTTATATATATCAACCATGCTCTGATATCCGTTTTCGTCTTGGCTCCTGGTGGTGCATATTCTCCGTTTTCTGCTGCTGTTTTGCGTGCCATGGCACCTCCTCGTCTTAGCTGCCTCCCGCTGGTTTTTCCGCCGGAATTATTTCCCGGCCCGTTTTTTTCGCATTCTCCGTCGGATGGCATCAGCTATCATTAATGACTTTTGTCTTGGGAATGTCTCGGCATGATATTCTCCAGGCTCTTTTGGGATCTGGCATGGTCCTTTTCTGACTTTTCTTTCCTCTCTTAGTCTTTGACGGCGCTTATTGTCATCCTACTGCTCTTCGTTCTTAATTGATCTGTCCATATATGCCTTGATGCCTGTCCTTTTATGTTTCTATCTGACTATTTCACCGATTTCGAAGATCTTCTTAGCTGTTTTTCATCTTCGACCATACCTTCCGTGCCTTTTCATCCATTCTTGACGCTCGTTGACATTTAAGTCCCCTGACCTCATTTCACTCATCAGTCTTATCTCTTATCCGTTGCCCTGTACGGCCTATTTATGATCTGTATCTTCTTTTGAATTCCCATGGATTCTGCTTCCGACTCATCTGCCACGGAGGCAATGATTCGGGCTACAATTCTTGCGGAGGAGACTCGGGCTACAATTCTTGCGGAGGATACTCGAGCTCCAGATCGTCCCCTTTTGCATGATCGTTCCACCTTGGATCGATCCACCATTCATCCGACCCTCCATGAGGCCTTTTCTGGCCACGTCAATGACTCATATCGGACCCATCCTTCTCATTCCCGTGCTGTCATCCACAAGTCTTCCAAAGGAGCTCGTGTCCCAGTTAAATCATCGGCTCCTCCTCCTGCTATCACTCTTGACAATGCTCATCTTACTGAGCGGATCGACAGCCTACAGAAATGTGCCCTCATTGGTCAATGGCACTTCCCGGTCATGTGTGACCTGGAAATGAGGAAATGGATTTCTGATCACTGGAAGCCTATCATTGGCTACACGCCCATTATCTCCCATCTCATGAAGGATTGGTATTGTTTCCATTTTCTTGATGCTGCAGATTCGGACTCTATCCTTCGCGCTCCATGGGTTTTCAAGCGGAGTTTCCTCGCTCTTCACAGATGGTTCATTGGGTATGATCCGCTCAAGAACACTCCGTCACACAATTTGATTTGGGTTAAGCTCCCGAATCTCCCGCTGGAAATGTGGTCGATGGAGATTTTAGAGATTATTGGGAACTCTATCGGGCGCTTTGTTTATGCTGACCCATGGGTTATTGGTGAAAAGGACAAGAGGATCGCATGGATCCTCATTGATCGTGCATAAAGGGGGGGATATCCGGAACACATCGACATTTCGTGGCAGGGACTGCGGATCACTCAGCGCCTGGACTTTTGGGGCATCCCATTCCGATGCGCTGCATGCCATAAGACCGGCCACCTCATTGAGAACTGCCCCAGGAAGGACGCCCACCGCCGTCGCTTCCCTCTACATGATAAATTCTCTCGGCGTCACCCTCAGGCCTCTCCCCCCCATTCTGTCGCCCCGCCATCTGTATCGATCCATTCTCCATCCTCGTCCCCCCAGCTCCCTACTGTTCACATATCCACTCCCTCCGATCCGGGATTGGCTCGACCCGCATCTCCCCTCATCCTTCATGCATCCATTCCCGAACCTCATGATGACGCTCCCATTCGCTCTCCCTCCCCTATCCCGATTGGCAATATATATAAGGGCTCCCTCCCTATCTTCATCTCCTCATCCTCCCCCCCACGGGCCTCATCTCCCCATGCCAATCGTGGAAAGGATCACATGTTGACTGCTACCCCTGTCAATTCTCCCGCCTCCTCGCCTGTCAACCACTTCGACAGTGATATCGACTTTCTCATGCACCATCGATCTGTGGAACTCGAGCCACTCACCATACATAAACCTTCACATCGTTCATCTCCCACCATCAGCCCGGCCTCTGGAAGAAATATCATTGTCCGTAAGACCACCAGGGGTGGTTCTCGTCATTTTCGTGGTAGATCCCTCACTCCAGCTCATGGGACTCGCTCTTCTAATCTGGTCGATATCCCGATTTTCGACATGTCTTCTCCCCGATCCCAGTCTCTTAGAGCAGATATGGCTGGACCATCCAATTCTTGATGGATATTGTATCCATGAACATTCGCGGGCTTGGCGCTGGCCCCAAATTTCTTGCGCTCAGGCATATTCTCTTCTCTGCTCGTCCAAAGTTGGTTTTTATACAGGAATCTATGCATGACAGGGATACATCTATTTCATATTTCAGAAAGATGTTCCCCTCCTGGTTTATTGTGGCTCTAGATGCATGTGGTCATTCTGGAGGCCTTGTTGCCATGTGGAATCCTATATGGATTCGTGCATCTGCCTATAAATGCTTCGCTGGCATTTTGCTCTCCGCCACCTTCCGTGGACATCATACCCCCATCCATATTCTTAACATATATGCTCCATATTTGAACAGACATCCTTTCTGGGACAAATTCTTCTCCTCGGATCTATGTGAGATTCGACATTTAATGCTTGTGGGCGATATGAACTTCACTCTCTGTCCTGATGAAGTTTAGGGTGCTGGCAGGAAAATGGATCCTATCTCCGACTTTCTTCGCTCCCAACTGTTTCGCTGGAATTTCATTGATGTTGCTCCCTCTTCATTGACCCATACTTGGCAGAATGGTCGGATCAATGATGCTTATATAGCAAAGCGTATAGATCGTGTCATTTTACAGTCGGATATCATTGATACAATGGGTATGCCTGTTTTTTCCATTGGAAGTGACACCATATCAGACCACAGACCGATTTATATTCAGTGGCGTCAGCATTTTTTTCGTCGGCACTATCCATTCAAGTTTGACCATTCTTTCATAAATGATTCAGTCTTTAATCACATAGTTTTTGATGCTTGGCTCGAATCCGCTTCCTACCCACAAGGTTCCTCCTTCCGTATTCGTTTGGGTTACGTCCGATCAAAGGTGATGTTATGGCAAAAAGAGAAAAGGATGCATGATCGTTCTGCCCTCGATAAGATTCAATCTGAACTGGATCTCATTCTATCCTCACACGATCCACATTCTCTATCTTTTCAACAAAAATGTCTGATTGCTGACCTTTCTCGTCAAAAAATCCGCTTACTGGAAACAGCGGAGTCCACATGGCGCCTTAAGAGCAGGGCTTTATGGCTCAGTCTGGGGGATCGGAACACCAAATTCTTCCATAAGTATGCAAACCGAAGACGCCAGATCAATACCATATGGAAAATTAAAGATGGTTCGGGCGGTTACTTCACCTCCCACCAGGATATCACCAATGCTGCTCTTTCTCATTTTAGGAATCAATACAGCCGTGGATTGGGATCCGCCATACATGATATATTATGGGGAATTGACTTATATCCGACCATGTTTGACGAGTCCACAAATGATGCCATTTTCCAGCCAATCACTGAGGAGGAGCTCCACGGAATTCTCAAGGCCTTCAGTAAGGATAAATGTCCTGGACCTGATGGTTGGACCATCGAATTTTTCTTGCATTTCTTTGATCTTATCAAACATGATCTTATCAAGATGATTGAGGACTCTCGTATCAATGGCCGCATCCATCCCCATACATCTTCTACCCTTATTGCTCTCATCCCAAAGAAGCAAGATGCTGATTCCTTCTCTAACTTTAGACCGATTTCTCTGTGCAATATCTCTTTCAAAATCATATCAAAGATTATTGCGGAGCGCATCAAGGGCACTCTGGCCATCCATTTATCAAGAGACCAACACGCATTTCTGAAGGGACGGAATATTTTGGACGCCGTTGCATCCACCCAGGAATGTATTTATTCGATGTTCTCAAAGAATATCGCAGGGGCTGTTCTAAAAATTGATCTACAAAAGGCTTACGACTGTCTGGATTGGGGATTCATTCGCTGCCTCTTGGCAAAAATTGGTCTTCGGATGGAAATGATCTCATGGATTATGGCCTGTATCGAGGGTGTCAAATATGCTATTAATATCAACGGGATCCCTTCCCCATTTTTCCATGCTGGCAGGGGTCTCCGACAGGGATGTCCGCTGGCTCCAATCATTTTTATACTCGCCATGAACTCGCTCAGCCTTCACATCAACAAGGCGGTGGACGAACAGAGATGTATTCCCATTAATATCAGTCGGCATATTTCATTGTCCCACAACCTATTTGTGGATGACGTTCTATTATGCGCCATGCTTCAACGCGCTACATGGGCCTGCTTGTTCGACATCCTATACAATTTTCAAAAAGCCACTGGGCTTAATATCAACAAGCAAAAATCCATTTTATATTTCCATGGAGATTACACGGATCTGACTCGCGACATAGCTGATATGTTCGGGGTACAGGCACAACCCATTCTGAGCGGCATCACATACCTCGGATTCCACCTAAAAACACACAGATATTCAACTGCCGATTGGGACTAGCTTATTATGAGATATTATAAAAAAATATCTTCCTGGGAGTTCCGTGCTCTATCGCTGGTGGGTAGAATGACTCTCTCCAAAGCGGTTTTAACACACCTATCTGTATATTGGGCCCATCTATATTACTTACCCAACAGCATCATCCAACGCATCAATAATATCACCGCATCCTTCATATGGGGCGGCTCATCTATGCAACATAAGATCCATCTCGCACAAATGAAACACATCTCAATTCCAAAACAGCAAGGAGGATGGGGTATCTTGGATCTCCGTCAATTTGGCTGCGCGCTCATATGCCGATCTTTATGGAGGGGAGTATTTGGATGCTCACCATGGAGCAATATTATACGACTCAGATATATGAAGGGAAGACCCATTGAATACTGGTTAAGGGGAGGGATAATTGGTCCTCGGAATGGCTCCCCTATATGGCACAGCATGAGGAAAATCGAATCCTTCTTCATTTCCCGCCTGCGTTGGAGGATGCACACAGGCAGCAATATTCTTATAGGCATAGATCCATTAACTTGCAGTCGCTTTGATCTTTCCCTCCCGAGGGACCTCATCACACTGTTTCAGCATCAAGGTTTATATACATGGGACAAACTTATTAAGGAATGGCACGGGTCCTCTCCTGTATGGAAGAATGGTCGTGACCTCAATCTACAGGAATATTGGGAAGGAATATGGAAATCGATCACTGATCGATTATCTGGGAGCGGACTACATCGTCATGGGAACAAAGATCATCTTCTATGGACTGTCAGCTATTTTCGGAGACCTGTTACAGTCAGAGATATATATAAACATATGATTAACAGCAGATTTCCATACTCTCTACCTTCTTTCCCTTATAATTTTTGGAAGGCTAAATGCCCTCCAAAGATTATACTTTTTGCTTGGCTCGTTTTCTACAACAAGAATCTTTCTTGGGACAATCTCAGAAAGCGTCATTGGCACGGACCCAGCAGGTGCACAATATGCAAATCTGATGAAGAAACCAATCTCCACATGTTTTTCAAATGCCCAGTCATTCAGCGGATCTGGTACGTTCTGGCAAATACATTTGATTTTTTACTGACTGATTTTGACTCTCCTAGTGCAGCACTCATATGGTGGAGCAGACAGAATGGGAATAAAAGATTTCTCATTCTTATTTTCCTATGGTCAGTATGGAATTGGCGGAATGCCCATATATTCACTGATTCTGCCAAGCCGACATCATCCATCATGGACAATATTATGACAGAATGGCACATGATATATGGCTCTTTTTGATTTACACAAATTTCCATATCTTGCAATATATCTATGTTTCTCCAAAATATTTTCTACATGGATTCATCCACACATATCTCACAGACATGATATGTCTGATTAACAGAACACAGGCATAATCCATTTTCATGCATACATGTATCTCGGATGAGCTTTTCATCTATAATTATATGACCTCAATATAATATATCTCGCTTTTTTTCTTCTTCTGAAAAAAAATAAAAAAAATAAAAAAAAATAAAAAAATATAAAAAATTAAAAAATAAATAAATAAATAAATAAATTGTTGAGGTAAAATTAAATCAGGCCCGGTATTTAAAAATTTAACAGTTGTACAAAAATAAAAACTAATGAAAAGTATGTCATTGCAGCTGCAGATAAAGAAAGACCTGAAGACATGATTTTACTGTTAAAAAAAAGAGAAACACATAGAGGACAGTGTTATTCAAAGGGAGAGAGGAACATAATACCCCAATACGGACCCTTGAACATGATGCTGATATCAATGCTTCAAGTACACAAGGAAAGGCCAAGGCCCATTACAGGATGGCAAGACACTGAACATGCGAGATGGTGCAGCCTTCCAAAATGATTGTGGTAGGCATATGCTGGAATGATATAAGACTTGAAAACATTCCAAGTCAAAGAAAATAACTGTTAAATCTTGAAGATTGTCCGAAAATGTAAACTAAAATACCACAATGAAGAGAGTCTCATTGCAGCTACAGATAAATAAAGATGTGAACACATGATTTTATGGTTAAAAAAAGAGAAGCACACGGAGGAAGGTGTTATTCCAAGGGAGGATGTAATACCCCAAGAAGGAACCTTGAACATGATGTTAATATTAATGCTTCTAGTGCACAAGGAAAGGTCAAGACCCATTATAAGACAGCAAGACACTAAGCATGCAAGATGATGTGGGCCTCAAAAGGGAACCCTGGGCAAGTATGGTTAGTATAATATTGCTACCACAAAATCTAGCAGGGCCCTAAGGAGGGAAAACCGATGGGACAACGACTAAACTAAGTGACAACAATGCGACAATGACCCACTGTCACCACAGTCAAAGTACCCTGCTCTTTACGGACTTTCATCGAAGGAAGGAGTCCCAAGAGATAAGTGATCACCTTTGATTGATGTCCCAGGATTTATAATGCTAGGTGATGGGTTAGGACCTCTCAAGGAAGTTCTATGTGATGTGTCAATACTTCTAAAAGGCTCTTCGCTCCCTCCAAGAGATCTAGGAATACCTTGCACGCGACTTAGTGTTTTGTGAATTATCATGGATAAAGGCACTAATGATAAGGATCCCAATATCATTGATGGTGAAATATTGTTTGTCAAGGAGTGGCGGCACATGAATGGCGGTGCTACCCCACAACTACAACATTTGGCAACACGGGTGCTTTCACAATTGGTGAACACTTCTTCTATGGAGAGGTGTTTAGCAATTAGCTCAATTTATTGTTTTGGACCTTTCAGTCTTCATATTTCAGTGTGTAGATGGCCTATTTTGTAAACATAACTATTTGGTCATGTTATTGTTGACAGTTGCATGATAACCTATTTCACTCCATAAGTTAATGATCTAATTTCTATTAAATGTCTTAAAAAATTGTATGTTTGTTTGTAACTGATAGAATCTATATTCTAGATGGTATTAAAAATTGATGTATCATGGATGCCATTTCTATCTTCATTGATATATAAATATGAATGTTTTCATATATTCTGCAACTAATTTGGCATTCTAGATGTTTTTTTAATATAATGTGATATAATATAAATACACACACACAGAGACATATCTATATAATAGACACTCCCGAGATGCTCTGCTCCTCAAAACATTTGAAAAATGACACTATCTCTCAAAAACACTACCTACTTTGTTCAACATTGTATCAAACTATTATAGGGTTTCCTTGGAGTGAAAACAAGATTCAAACAAACTAGGGCAAGTAAACTAACTTACCCTAGGGTTTGAAATCAAGGTTCTCAATTTTTAAAAATGATTAAGGGAAGGAGCAAACTAGCTACTTCCTCTAATACTTGGAAGAAGGGTTAGTTTAACAAAGATCATGCATCAAATACCAAGCAAACTAGTTTAACACATAAAACATGAAACCAAGATAAAACAAGTAAACTAACTTACTTCGCCATGCACTCATCCAAGATTCACCATAACTATCCATGAAAAATGATCACTTCACATCACAATTCCACCTAAGAAAGTCGCTCAACTAAGCCTCCATAGTGCACAAGAGAGAGGTACTAATCAAGAGATAAATGAAATACATCATCCATGATACAAGGTGGATACATCAACAAGCCAACCCCCAAATATAGCCTCTATAATGAATAAACATGAAAAATAGCCTCAAAGAACTCACATGTGTGAGTAAAAGCTCCTCCAAAGGGTGACATCATCATCCTAAGTCATGTCTCTCCATGAAAAGGGTGAAATGGATGGCTCAAGGGGTATGTCTCATCCCAAAAGCCATGTCTCCTCATCAAAAGTGGTGCCTCGTCATCAAAAATAGCCTTTTCAAGCTCAACATCACCCACAAAATCCCAAGTCATCAGTAGATGTAATATAATAGCATCCTCATACTAGCGTATGACATCATCATGGTAAAAGGTGCCAAATCCCCTCCAAAGGGATCTCAAGTCATCATCATCAAGAGAAATGCAATGTCCATCAAGAAGGTGCAATGCCAACATGGTGGTGTTCTCTTATCTCAGGGGCACATCTTGCTTCCAGAGCAATGCTCGAACTGAGAAGGTCAATGTTGAAGTTCATGGAGCTAGAGGAGGGTCTCAAGGTTTGTACCAAGTTATCATCAAGGGAAATTCTCTTCAAAAGGTGTTCAACATCTTTTGTTAAGTGTCTCACGTCATCTAGAATACCATCAAGCACATACTCAAGGAATCAAGTGAAATGAACATCATGGGAACAGGAACTATAAGAGCATCAAGGTGGACCATATTTAATGTCAAAGTCATTAAAGTACTTCTCATTAGGTATCATCTTCAAAAGTCTCAATAGCTTATGAATGTATACAAGTTACCAAACTTAAGAATGAAGGGCTACTAGGTGTCCCTATTAGGTGCTTCCAACCCCAAGGGGAAGAACAATTCATAGGCCGAACCTTTCAAATGATGGGTGTTATGGTCTGGGTTTACTTAATGCAAGGTGTCATGGCCTTATACTAGCTTATGCAAGACCATTATCCATGAATGCCTTTGTATAGGGAGCGCTTAGCTACTTAGTTACCTTCCTAGCCTTTGTTTTTCCAAACCCCTTGATCTGCCTTATTCTTTCTTTGGTTGGTTTGTTTATCAAGCTTCATTTATTATCATGCAATAATGATGGTATCCCCCTTTAATGATGGGCAACCCATTGCTTCACTAGGGTCAACATGTTCTTTTAAAGTTCCTTTTACTTTGATAGGCATGAAATATGCATGGAATTTAGGGGTGATGGGCTATATAAGAGTGGGTAGAGTTGAAGCTATTATTGGCTTTTGATTTGCTTTACATTCCTTGCCATTATTTTGTATTTTGACATTTGGCTTATGTTCTCTCTTTTCTTATAGTTGCATCAACCTTGGACATTTCCAACCCTTTCTTCTCATAGGATGATGTATATATGGAACCAGTACAAGCAATTGACAACAACCAATCAAAAGATGGGAGAATGAATAAGGGAATGATGACAAGTATTAAATATGTATAACATGGAACACTACCTCAATCAAAGCCTCCTACTTGTGCTCCTCCTAGACAGTGAAAGAAAAAAACCAAAAGGAAAGTCACACTAGACTAGAAGCAAATGATAACCACCAAGGTGAAATAAAAGAACAAGTATATGTGCCAAGCATCATGATCTATTATTCAATTTCAACCCATGAACCATACTAGAATGTCAAAAACATTAAGTTAAGGCACTTGCATGCAAAAATGGTTAATGTACCTCACAATTGATGACCCCACCTTCATAGAATCAATCAAGTAGACAAGCTGATACAATAGTGGGCATGAAGCATTTGAAGCCACTATCCATGGAATATAGTGAGACTGGTGCTTCAAAAACTGTATCATAGGAGAAAAAAATTTCCCTGGGGTTACCCATGCATGTGGATGGGTAACACGTCTAAAGGAAGCACTTTCAAAGGAAAAAAGTGTCATGTACACGATTTATAAAAAATTGGAGTAAGTCCTCGGCATGATTGCTTGCAGTACCAGCAGCTACTTTATTCTTTCTTTGCTAAAGCTACAGTCCAGATGCATTTCTCAAACAACATTTCAGAAGCTACTCACGATATTGGCTGCGAAAATTTGGGACTGAGATAAAGCACAGTTGCCCGAACCGGAGGATCTGCAACCTGAAAAGTAAGGGACCAACTAATATATCATGACTGAATTAACATAATTTGTGATTTTAGACACAACACAGGCCAGCTAATGACAGGAAGTTCATGTCTTGTGGAATCATTACTTGCGGACACACAATATAGACCCCAAAATTAATGACAAAAGTGTGTGCTATTGGGAACTGAACAACTTCCAGAGGCTAACTGATAATCCTTCCATCTATCTACCATTTTTCTAGCAACCAATCTAGTATAAAAATTAAGGTAAATATACAATTTTAAGAAGAGAAAAAAACAAAACTCACCTTGAGAACGGGAGTTACGAGACCATTGTTTAGGGTAAAAAGATCTGAAAGCGAAAGAGATTGAGATGTTTCTCCACCTGCAAGAAAGGCTGCTCCGTGCTCATGGAGGTCCCTTGACATCTTCTCGTACAGTTCCGTGCGTTGCTTAGAGTAATCTTCCCCTGCCTCTACTAAAAATAGTAAATGGAATGTAACGCGATTAAAATATATTCATCTGGGTTTAATTCCAAAATTCCATAGCTTCACGAGATCGTTTAATAGTTTTACTCGCCTGAAGCCTGCGATATCGTAGTGGTAGGTGTAACGGTGTTTCTTGACGCCATCAGAAGGAAAAGTGAAAAAGAGAATGTCGCAGAAACCCAAAGTAAGATGTTACAATATTTTGTTGAACAGAAATTCTTGGCCTTCGACATATGTAGATATCTCTGATTAACATCAAAGATTTTTAATGTAGAATGATAATTTGTTTTCATCGATCATGACTTCTGCCATGAAAGCAAAGGGAAGTGGAAATGGATTTGGCCTGGCATGAAGGGATTTTAATAATGTACACGAGACCAAGCAGTCTAAAAAGACTTGCGACTCCAGCACCTCACAACTTCAAATTTTTCTACAAGTCTACTCTCTTGTCTTCATCATGAAGCTTGACCAAAAAGTTTACAGTTTTGATTGGTTCGAATTGGTTAAAGAGTCGGAGGATTAATCGGTTTCTTTCATAGTTGGACTCAGTGAAGTGATCGGAGGGCGAATAACCGGCTTATTTAATGCAGCCACACCCCTCAGCACAAACCTGTCATTCTTCTCACTCATCGTTCTAGAAGAAACTTATCGTCGGAAAGGTTAACTTTATTTAGTTATGAATAACAATTTTAACAATATTTAATACATAAATATGGTGACAATGAGAGAGTAAGAGTTACTCATTACTCTTACTCATCCGAACAAATTTAAATTGAGCTGTAGAGATTAATTTTATTTAATCATCAAAGAAAGAAAGAAATAAAGAAATTATTTTAACTCGTTCAGGAGGCTAAAAATAGTTTATTTGACAATTTCCCTGTAAAGCTTCAAAATAAATGCTCTAAGCTTCTCGCTAAATAGATTATCTCAAGAGCTAGCTGCCAGCGTATCTGCATAACTTTCTATGTTATTTTTGAAGGCCTCACATTCTAAAATGAAACCTTTTTATGTTTCCACTTTTCCTGAAGAACAAAAAATGCATATTCTTTCTTCCCACACTTCTTTTGGCCTTTTCCAACGCCTTCTTTTACAACGGTGTTGATGAGAATTAGTCTTTAACTGAGCAATAAGAATTTTGGCTCTCCAAGAGATATTGGCCTCTATGTATGCATTTGGTAGATGACTATGAGTGGGATTAAACACTTCAATATAGTAATTTTTCTTTCTTCTTGGCTCTTTATCTCAAGTAAGCTTGTGGAACTTTTCCATAACAAAAGCTTTTATCTCTTTGTTGTTATACCCCATTTACTAAACCATTTGTTATTTTGTTGCATCCAAGTTTTTTTGCTCCTGGACAATCTATCATTAAAGACAACCTTAGGCCACCTACCCTCTTCCATTTGCTCAATGTTTTTTAAATACCTTTTGAATAAAAATTTTAACAATATTTAATACATAAATATGATGACGTCTTAGACAAGTAAGAGTTACTCATTGGAGAGGTGAGGGGTTTTAATAGTAGTGAATTTTATGATTTTATTAGTTTGTAAAAAAAAAAAAATTGTTATGTTTTATATATAGATTAATTTAGATTTATTTTAATTTTAATTTGCCAAGTGTTTATATGGATTAAATCTCTTTTCAATTTAAAATAAGTTTATTTTTCATGATATTTTGATATCTTTAGGTTTTTGGTAGATTTGGGGTTAAAATGGATTCAAATTGTTTTTAAAAATAATATAATTCATCATTTTTATTTGGTGTCTCATATATACTTAAGTATTAAGTATTAGTGTTTTGATTGTTAAATACACTTTTGAATGCATAAATGGATTATGCACCTTTAAAAACCCATGAGGCATTTGATCTTTGCAAACTAAACAACTTAAAAATATGATTTTCTAAAAATTAGTACTTGATTTTGAATAAAATTGACCAAAAAAAAATACTTTGAATTGAACAATTTCACCTATTAATTAGATTATTGAACTTATTTCATAATCTTGAAAAAAATCAAGTAATCTTTAAGTGCGACTTTTGGAAGTTTTCTGGTTTATTTTCCGATCTAATTTGTCTAGAATCTGGCAGGCATTCTATTGTAGGGGCCGCAACACCCTTCAAAATTTTGGCCTGCATCCAATTTCGGAGCCTTCTTTGGTTTTTTCCTTGATGTTTGCAAACACTCGAGCTCATCTCATGAGCTCGTGTCGAGTCTTGACACCCTCTTTGCTTGATCGTTCATTGGACATCTTTTAGCATATTGGTCACAATGTCATGCTTGCAGTCATGTTTTGGCTATGTTCAAGGTTCGTCTTCATGTGTACAAGTTGTATTCACTATGTAAGCATCTGTCGCACTCACACACGAAGTTGTATGCAATGTCACGCAAGTGTCGTCGTGATCATTCAACGATCTATCTCAAGTGTCGCACTTGTCGCTCGCACCCGTTGGTCAATCACATCGAGCATATGTTGTCTTGTTGGTTCGAGGTGTCTTGTTGTCAAGTCATGTTGAGTGTGTGTTTGCGAGGTCATGTATACACAAGTCCACTTACTCACACACTTAGTCATTTTGCCAAAAATCTGTCGACCGGACCACCCTCCATCAACCAGACCTCCTCTGAGCTGCGCCACGTAGTCTCAACCCTCAATGACCAAGTATTGCTACCCAAAATTGTGCAGAGCTTGAGGCTACCTCCCAAGCAGTCTACATTGCACAATCATGGATTCGACCTGGCTGACTATCACCCATAAACAACGTAAAATTTGCCCAAGAAGCCATCTCAATCTGTACTGCTCGCAAGACAATCCATCAAGCCTCCCGTTGGTCAACCGGAGAGTTTGACCGGGCAGTGACCCTGGTCTTCACTCCTCCAAAAAATTGCGCAGAAGTTGTTAGCATGCCCGCCTCTGTTGACTGAAGATGTTGCACAGACATGAGGGACAAGCACCCATTGTTTGTCATTGCATTCTCTTTGAAAATTGCCTAGTTCTGTAAGTCATTTCCCCTACCACCCAGCCTGCTGATCCTCCTGAAAATTGCACAGTTTTCTTGGACTTTCTACCAGTTTCCCAACACCCCGCTCAGCCCAAAAATTGTGCAAACATGTCCTGCATGCCTGCCTCCCAGTTCTATGCAGTTTTGGCCAGCAAGCTCCCGCAGCTCGCTCCCAGCCTCCCCTGAGAATCTGCACAGTTTTTACTGCTAGTGTCCTCCCATGCTGCCTGCACTGCCTCCCTAAAAAAATTGTGCAGTTCTTCCTCCCAACTAAGCCAGATTTCGCAGAATGTCACTATTGTTCCTGACTGCTCATCCTAGCCTCCCAATGACCTCTGTGCAATTTTCCTTGACAGTGCCCCAGAGCCCCACATCCTGGCCTGAAATGTGCTATGTGCAGTTTCAGAGCCTTGTCCTCTCTCTCGGTCACCTGCACCCGAAAACAAAAGATGATGCATCATGGTAGACTAGGAGATTTCTAGATTTGATTTCATCTCGTCATGAGTGATTGCAAATACATGTACATGGATAAATCATGGCTCGACAAAAAATGGGATGAATAAGGAGCGCATGCTAGAAGACTCGTTCGTGAACGGATGAACACATGAAGCATGCCCAAGTGCTAGCGAAGGGGATACATGCATGTGTGACATCAAGCAAACACCAAGACCATTGAAGACTTCGCACACCTTGCCATGCGGAGGTGAAGATATGATACACCAAGAGCGCACTCATCACTCAGCAACATCGCAACTTGATATGGACACCACCATCAGCATGAACATACTAGCACTATCATGTCGAGTCATGTCATGGGTCATCTCAGACACATCACCACTGTGGGCCATATTGTTGTAATCAATGTAATGTAACGTGGAAGTCCAAGAGACCCACATACAAAGTTGAAGAGTCATGTCGGTTGAAGAGTCATGTAAGTCAAGTAGCCATGAGGGAAGTCGAAGAGTCACAAGGGTCGAGTTCACCGTTGGCTATATATACCCCTCATTTGTACATGCAAAGGACTTTTCACCTTGGCTCCTCCCACATAACCTTGAGATTTTGTAATCTTTTCTTTGAGGAGCGAGTAGTGGCTCCAACGCCCCGCTATTAGGGTTAGTGATGTAATGGTGTACGGATGTGTATTGAAACTTTTCCTTAATTCAGAAGCCTACTAATAGGCCAGCACATTTTCACACATGTATTGTATTTATTTGTAAGACTATTCTTTGGATGCTTGTAATGCATGTTGCTTTAACCTGTACTAAGACAATTGAACTATTTTAGTTGTTTTATTACATATGTTGTTGGAAATGTATTGTATTAGTTGTTAACGTTGTCTCACCCTTGTGGACTATTCCGCTAGACACTCGACATATTCATTCTTGTAAACTTATTATAATGACCATGCACTCGTGTGGACTATTCCGCTGGGTGTTGTATGTGCTATCTGTGCACTTCGTGTTTGTGACTGCCACATCCATGTGGACTACTCCGCCAGAAGTTGCGCATGTCCTGTTGTGTTATGTGTCTCTAACAGAGTTGGGACTATTCCCTTTCAACTTGAGACTCACTCTCACCCTCTCCCTCTGCAATGAAATAACCTTGACATAAGTGACACTAAGCACTCACCAAGCACACGAACCTCATTGTTTGAAGACAAAGTAAATCACTCCCATGTGCTGACAAGCAAGATTTAAGGCAAATCTTTAAGAAAATGGCAATCAGGCCATCATACCAGATGGGATGGGACTCCTACACCAAATGGTGTGAGGTCTAATTCGGACTTCATACCGGGGAGATCCCCTGAATGTTGGCGGGTCTAGCACCATCAACACATTAATTGAAATCACAAGTTTGACAAGTGAACTATTCACAATCGAAGTGCCACAGGGGTTTTTGAGGGTGCATAATCTTTATATGCAATAAAAAAAAAAACCGATTTAAACAACACAAATCAACATTCAGCCAAAATAGCACTTAAAGACTACTCCAAAAAAAAAGTCATAACATTTAATTGCGCCGAGAGGCACTCTACACCCCAGTACGGGGGTAGATATCACGTAAAAATATAAACATGTAAACGTAAACGTAAATGTAAAGCCCATTATGGAGGTAGATATCACGTAAAAACGTAAACATGTAAATGTAAATGTATGGGGTAGATCTCATGTAAAAATGTAAACATGTAACTATAAATGTAAACTAATGTAATGTGTAAAATTTAATCTAATTAATCTAAGGTCGGTGTCTCTCCCTAACTAACGACGTCTCTCCCTAACTATATAAATTTAACACAAAAACAAATTGTCAAATTCTATTTGTTAAGAAGCATTTTGTTGACAATGCGAAGAGTGAAATAATATGTGAGAGAAAGGATTTCGGGAGTTGTGCGAAGTGGGAAATAATATTTGTGGGAAAGGATTTTGGTGTTAGAAAGAACTATGATTGATTCTAGGTTTGATTTCGATTACTCTTCCTCCGTGCATTTTATGTTTTTTCTACGTTTTTGTTTTTACATTTTCACCTCTTTCAAAACTAGGGTTTTTTCTTTGTCATATGGAGTTAAGTTAGTAACACACCTTGTAATCAAAACATTAAAATCAAATATTACTATTT
The DNA here is from genome assembly GCA_000404065.3 of Pinus taeda. Taxonomy (NCBI): domain Eukaryota; kingdom Viridiplantae; phylum Streptophyta; class Pinopsida; order Pinales; family Pinaceae; genus Pinus; species Pinus taeda. The sequence continues at coordinate 167,859 of APFE030980605.1, forward strand.
AGAAGAAAAAAATTAAAATGAAATATTATAATTTACCAAATAATGTAAGAGACCGACAAAATCGTTTTTTGCTAAGTTAAAGGGAATTCATTACCAATGAGTAATTGTAGAAATTCTTACTGTAGATCACCTGATAATGCAATATACTAAAGCAAAATACTTGATCTACTTCTACAAACAAACTTGCAGAAGTTTAATCGATTTTGAGCAAGATCAATTAGAACACATATAACAGATGAAGAGAAATCAATCACACATGAACACAGAAGAATACTCTAGGGAAAGCCTCAGCTAAAAACTTCGATCTTTGTATTATCATACAAGTGGAAATATGTTCGAATTACACAAAGCTTTAGCTCAAAAGCTATCCAGCTCTCAGTACAATCCCTCTGTTGCTCATAGACAGTCAAAGGCTACTCACTAACCTTCTCCTCTACCCTCCAAGCCTCCTATTTCCTTGCGCAGTTTCTCCTGGGTCCTCAAGCTGCCACCTGTGTGTAATTACCTCACACACTGCTCACTAACCTCTGAAATAACTACGTAATCCTGAAAGAGATAATTCCTTCTGCATGGATGAGTTTTCTATATAGGAAAAAACCTCCAACTGATAGTACATTGTCCCTTCCTCTGATCTCGACTGGGTCTCTGACTGAACTAACATGCATGAGTTATTTATGAGAGAATATTCAGTTATTTGAAGTGCAACAGTTACATGCATGCATGCATTAACTAACTAAGCTCACAATTAGTTCAAAAAACTATTTGAACTAATCTAACTCGACTTAACTCAATTAACTAAGCTAACTAATTACAACTCAAAGTACAACTCATCCTGGTCTCCTTTAATCAAGGGATGATTTCCTCAATCAATGGAGAAACTATTGCATGTCTTCACATAGACTTCATGTTTGATTTCCTACAACTAATTAACTCAAGATGAATTAATTAATTATTTTACAAGCAACTGCTAAGATCAAATTTGAATTTTACTTCTCAATTTCAGTTCAGGGACTAACTAAAATTGGAATCTATTTCGAAATACTATTTATAGCAATGCTATTTTTAGCATTTCCATTTTTCATTCCTTGTTGCTATGTCAACATTGGTACCTGAAATGCTATTTATAGCATTTCTATTTTTTAGCATTTCTTGTTGCCATTTTCGACAATAATAGTAAAAATAGGAATTCATTACAAATCTATTTTTTCATGAAAAAAATAGCTTTTCTAATTGGATAGACCTAATTAAGCAATTAAGATTAATCTAGATGAATGTAAAGATTTAAAAAGGAAGAAGAAAATTTCACTAGATGACTTTTCAAATCACTGAAAAAGATGTAGATGATTTTCTCTACTTGTCTTAAAAACATTAAGGGTTACAATTTATAATAAATTGTAACCCTTAATGTTTTTAAGTAATGGATGTAGATTTTATCAAGTATTAGTAGATAAGTTGGAATAGACTTAATTAAGCAATTAAGGTTAACTAATCAATGGATTAGGTTATAATCTCAATGACCTGCAAACTAGAGTTGTTAATATACCATAACCTATAAGATTGTATGACATATTAATATTAGCATCAAGCTCTATTAATCATTGATGCTAAGTGAATTAATTATGGATCTGTCAAATCCCACATTACCATAATTTTGTAATATGTTAATTTTAATATATTTTGTAATAATTTTGTAATATATTTGTAATATGCATTTATTTTAGTGTCTTATTTGTAATATATTATAGTTTTGTAATATGTTAATTTTAATATATATGGTAATATATTTTGTAATATATATGGGAGGGAAGAACAAAGGCATAGAGTGATAGTGGTGGAGAGATAGGGGGAGTGACAAGGGAGAGATGGAGATAAACTAAAGGAGAGGGGAGAGGACGAATCGAGAGAGAGAAAGAGGGAGAGAAGTGAGAGAGGTAGGGAAGGGTAAGAGAAGGAGAGGGAAACACAAAGATGGAGGTGGGAGAGGGATAAGGACAGAGGGAGGGAGATAGTGAGAGGATTGGAAGGGGGGGGGAGAGAGAGAGATGGGGGAAGAGATAGGGAGGTGGGAGAGAAAGGGAGAGAGAGGACTTGTGAGAGAGGAGGATAGAGGGAGGGATAGAGATATCGAGTTGGAGGGGGAGAGAGGGAGGGAAGAAGAATGTTGGGAGCGGGATCCTGCAAGGGCAATTTTGGGGCTAAACGCCCATGTTTAAGTCAATTTTTTTAATATTATTGTAAAGACTCTGCATTTTGTGGTCGCGGAGTGAAAAGGTGTTATGTGTCATAAAGGGTAGTCTACCCTTAGTTTTGCAAAGTAAAGTCGGCTGTAAGAGATCTACCCATGGTCCACAGACCATGGGATTGTATAAAAAGAGCTAAGCTCTAAGTAGTTTGAAAAACAACATGTAAGAGAGTCATAACTTTAGAGCAAGAAGTCTAAGTCTTGGGTTGTAGGGTCGGTGGAGGCTCTGCAGCTAAGTGCGCAGAGGCCTAGGGTAGAAGTTCGCAGTTGAGTGCACGGACCCCTACAGTTGTGTGCGCAAGGTGAACAAAGTCTGTAACACTTGGAAGATATTAATAAAAGGAGTTATTCTGCAATTGCTGTGTATTTGTTCTGTTGATGGATTTGGATATTTTGTATATGAATTTCCTTTATGATGCTTCCATGATGCGCGAATGAATACAATTACATTGAATAATTAAACGCAATTATGAATATCTGATTACGCGGTGGTAACTTTAAGTATTCTGCAAGATAAGCAAATCACTTAGGGTAATTGAGGAATCTGTACAGTGCGCTGCCATAACAGTGTGAAAGTACCTGAGCCCCAGGTTAGGGCTGCCCGAAGGTCAATCATATACTTTCGCGAAGGCATTTAAAGCTGCAATAGAGGGTTTGTCTTACAAGCCCTAGAATGGGATCACCTACGTGAAGGCATGGATAGAATAAATCATACAACATCACAACCATCTCATGGTGTGGAAACTTGGTTCCAACATCCCCCCATACTGCTTCGGGTGAGACTTTGGTCCGCACTCTGCGCGTTGATGCCGAAAGGGCCAGTAGTGTAGGGATTTGTTTTGCTAATTAACATTGAACTTGGGTTAGGCCCCCTCAAGCCAAAAAAAGAAATACATAGAGAGTGAGAAGTGGAGAGAAAGAGGGAGTGACAAGGGAGGGATGGAGAGAGAGTGTGTATGTTTAGGGGTGAGATAAAGACACAAAGAAGGAGAGATAGAGATAAGGGGGGGATAAGGAGAGAGAAGGAGAGTGGGAGGGATATAATAACATAGTTGGAGAGAGAGAGAGAGGGATGGGCGGAGAGAGGGGGGTAGGAGAGAAAGGGAGAGAGAGGAAGAATGAGAGACAATACTTGAGAGAGAGGGGGAGAGTGATGGGGGAAGAGAGAGTATTGGAGGGCAAAGAGAGAAAGAGATGGGGGAAGAGAAAGGGAGCTAGGAGAGAAAGGGAGAGAGAGGAAGTACGAGAGAGCATACTTGAGAGAGAGGAGGAGAGAGGGAGGGAGACATCAGCAGAGAGGTAGGGATAGGGAGATGGAGTTGGAGGGGGGGAGGGAAAGAAGAAGAAATACATAGAGAGTGATAAGTGGAGAGAGAGAGGGAGTGACAAGGGAGAGGTGGAGAGAGTGTGTGTATGTTTGGGGGTGATACAAAAGAGATAAAGAAGGAGAGATGGAGAGAATGGGGGAGAGAAGGAGAGAGGATAGAGGGAGGGATATAGTAACAAAGTTGGAGAGAGAGAGAGAGAGGGGATGCGAGAGAGTGGAGAGAGGGAGGGAAGGAGAGATGGAGTTGGAGAGGGAGAGAGAGGGAGGTAAGAATAAATAAATAGAGAGAGAAATGTGGAGAGAGAGGGAGTGATAAGGAAGATGGAGAGAGGACAACAGGAGGGAAGAGAGATAGAAGAGGGGGAGAGGGAGAGAAGGGGAAGAGAGAGAGAGAGAGGGAGGCGAGGAGGGAGGGATATATAGATATATAGATTGGAGAGAGAGAATGTATGTTTTAGGGGTGGTATAGAGAGACAAATGGAGATAGAGATATAGATGGAAAGTGAAGAGAAGGAAGAAGAGAGAGACCAAGAGAGGGAGGGATAGACAATGAGATTGATAGATATGGAGTGAGAGAGCGTGTGTGTTTGGGGGGTTGAGATAGAGAGGCAAAGAAGGAGAGACAGAGGGAGATATAGATATAGATGGAGGGGGAGAGAGGGAAGAAGATTTCTTCTTCCTTTTTAAATCTTTACATTCATCTAGATTAATTTTAATTACTTAATAGGTCTATCCAATTAGAAAAACTAGTTTTTTCATGAAAAGACAGATTTGTAATGAATTCCTATTTTTACTATTATTCAAGAAAAGTAATTGGTAATGAATTCCCTTTAACTTAGCAAAAAAATTATTTGGTAAATTATAATATTTCGTTTTAGTTTTTTTCTAAATAGTAATATTTGACTTTAATGTTTTGATTACGAGGTGCATTACCAACTTATCTCCATATGACAAAGAAAAATCCCCAATTTTGACAGAGGTGAAAACGTAAAAAAAAAACATAAATGCATGGAGGAAGAGTAATCAAAATCAAACCTAGAATTAATCACAATTCTTTATGACACCAAAACCCTTTCCCACAAATATTATTTCCCACTTTGCACAACTCCCAAAATCATTTCTCTCAAATATTATTTCACACTTCGCACTGTCACTGAAATGATTCCTCACAAATAGAATTTGACACTTTGTTTTTGTGTTAAACTTATATAGTTCGGAAGAGACGTCGTTAGTTAGGGAGAGACGCTGACATTAGATTAATTAGATATATATGGTAATATATTTTGTAATAGTTTTGTAATATATATGGGAGGGAAGAACAAAGACATAGAGTGATAGAGGGGAGAGGATGAATGAAGAGAGATAGAGAGAGGGAGAGAAGTGAGAGAGGTAGAGAAGGGTAATAGAAGGAGAGGGAGACAAAAATATGGAGGTGGGAGAGGGAGGGAGATAGTGAGAGGATTGGAGGGGAGAGAGAGAGAGAGAGAGAGAGAAAGGTAGGAGAGAAAGGGAGAGAGAGGACTTGCGAGAGAGGAGGATAGAGGGAGGGATATAGATATGGAGTTGGAGGGGGGAGAGAGAGAGGGAAGAAGAAAGACATAGGGAGTGACAAGTGGAGAGAAAGAGGGAGTAACAAGGCAGGGATGGAGAGAGAGAGTGTGTATGTTTAGGGGTGAGATAAAGACACAAAGAAGGAGAGATAGATATAAGGGGGGAGAAGGAGAGAGAAGGAGAGTTGGAGGGATATAATAACATAGTTGGAGAGAGAGAGACAGAGATCATTAGAGGGAAAAGAGAGAGAGAGAGAGTGATAGGGGAAGAGAGAGGGAGGTAGGAGAGAAAGGGAGAGAGAGGAAGAACGAGAGATAGGACTTGAGAGAGAGGAGGAGAGTGATGGGGGAAGAGAGAGGATTGGAGGGCAAAGAGAGAGAGAGAGAGA
>APFE030980605.1:177558-209141 GCA_000404065.3 Pinus taeda
ATTTAATTACCGTACATTAATATTTTTATGTTTTAGTTTTTATTGTTTTTTAAATATAAAGTTTTTTCTGTTTAAATTAAATATATTAAAATTATGACTTGAGTCTATAATTACTAACATCATTTTTTACTCTTGATTGTGTTAACGTAGTTTTAGAAAGTGTTTACTTATGGTTTGGTTATCCCTAATGATTTTGTATTTTATTTTATTTAAATCTTATTAATTTTGACCATTAGTTTGTTATTCATTTATTTATTGTCGTTTATTAAAGTTTCTTTTATAAATTAGATGAACTCAAATTATTTATTTGTTATTCTTTATATATATATACTTTTATTTTAAATATTAATATAAAATTGAGCATTTTCTTTCTTAATTTAAAAATGTTTTAACTTGTTTACATTTTTCTAACGGTTCTTAAATACACAATTAAAAAAAATACGATTTTATATAGAAAGGATAATTTGGAATTGCAAAATATTAGTTACTTTTGTTAACTTGTTATACCAGAGGTACTACACAATTAAAAAAATATAATTACAAATAAAATATAAATGTTTATTTTTTTTTGGAGAAAAAAGATAATTGAAAAAGTTGCAAATAATTAGGTCCTTTGTTATGTTGGATAAATACAACACTGTAAAATGTGTATACAAAAATATACCCTTGCTCTATAAAATTTTAGATTAAAATGTAATAGTAAATAAGAAAGTAAATGATCAATGTGTATTTACAAATCTCAGAAAGATGGAAATGAAGTTAGATGATCCATGGGTATGTATAAGTTTTTTATACGATTTTTTCATGAAAATGAAACAATAAATGGATTAAAACCGCTAATCTTGATACATTTTATTTATTAAACACATGGAAAATCGTAGAATAAAGAAATGAAAGGGAGAAGGTTATTGTAGGTCAAATATTTGAAGTTATGAACCAGGAATATGTAGTAGGTTGCTTTTGGTTTATAAGGATTGAAAGTCATCAATGAAACATGAATACAAATTCAATTTGGATAATTAGGAAAATGCGTAAGTCCCTACACAGTTCAATCTCTTTTAATGAGAATATTTGTTTTCACTTGGGAAGAAAATAATAAATAACCAGTTTTCACAACTATAAAATGAAGAGAATATTTGTTTTCACTTGAGAAGAAAATAATGAATAACCAGTTTTCATAACTATAAAATTAAGAATCGTCCAAAAGTATATTTCATTCTTGAAACTCCAATTTGCACATTATTAAGAACATTCGCCATTCTTGAAACTCCAATTTGCACATTATTAAGAACATTTGCCATTAGGTAAAGTCAAAATGTTTAGTCAGCTTAATATTATACTATTAACATTTTAGGAAAAAATAGAGGATAATAAAATAAATTGAAATCTAAAATAAAATAAAAATAATAATTATAAAAAATCTACACATATTGATATTTAAATATAGGTAAGTCAAAATGTCTTAGTCACTTATATTATATTAGTAACAAGTTTATGAAAAAAAAAGATAAAATAAATTGAATATAAAATAAATAAAAAATAATTTTATTATAAATAAAAAAATAATAGGGGTGCAGAATCGATGTTGATAGGTGTTTAGAATAGATAGTGATAGAGTATTTTATTAAGGTATTTTCTCGTGGAAAAAAGTTATTTTTTTGAAATTTTGTGGGCAAAAATACAGTTATGTTAGGGACTAATGTGTTCCAAGTTAGGTGGTGATTTTGACAACTTAGATGCCCCTTGGTCGCGGCACTCAGCCATAGGTAGACATGTTAGTCCATCTCATGACTCATGTTAACCTACTACATATATATGGGGCAAACTATGTCAGACCACATTCACTACAATATATAGCTTTGTATATAACTACAGGGTAAACTAATATATATTTATTATGCTTTATATATAATAATTCTTTTGTATAGCGGGTATATATTGGTTTGATTTGGTCTGACCATAGAGGGGGGAGGCAAGTACACAAACGTACTCAAATTGTCCATAAATGACGCGAGTTTAGATAGATGAGTTGTTGACTAAACAATAACAATGAATATATAGTGGCAATAATTATGTTATTAAAAAGGCCAATAAGACATATGGATAATTGGTTTATATGTTTTTTAGATAATTTATAGATCGTATTCAATTTAGCCATAACAAAAAACTTAAAACTTTATATTTCATTTGTGATTAATTGAATTTAATATGTGTATGTAATTTTAATGATTCTAGTGTTCAATCCAAGAACTCATTGTTGAACTCGAGATCTTATTAAAAAAACAATTTTGACTCCAACTTGAATTTTTTTTTTTTTTTTTTTTAGATTTTCTCAAGATCCTTCCTACGCAAGGGGTGTAGGTGAGGGCACACATTTGATTTCATTATGTGCATAACACATAAGAAGAAAACAAATACTCATAAATTCTCTTTAGTATTAAAACTAGCAATTGGCCCTAAAGGTGCAAAGATACACTTAAGGAATAGAAGATTTGGGAAGATTATCTTGAAAAGCTAAATTATTTTCAAACTTTAGACAAGCAAAGTATTTTCAATGTAATTCAATTCTATATTCCAACCACATAGAAGAAAGAATTCCGGTCCTAGATCGCTTTTGCACCCTGTGCACCCAACAATCGGCCATCTTCTAGCCATTTATAGAAATTTTATGTTTCTACATTTCCTTGTGCAAGTAATTTGTTAGAATACATTCCTTCTCCAATGAAGCAGTAGGATAAAGCATTCAAATTCTTTGTTTTGGACCTTTATCCCCCATTCTATAATGTTGTGAAGAAAAGAAATGCAACTCCTAATATACTTAAAGCATTCAAATTCTTTGTTTTGGACCTTTATCCCTCATTCTTAGAATCTTGTGAAGAAAAGAAATGCAACTCCTAATATACTTAAAGCATTCAAATTCTTTGTTTTGGACCTTTATCCCTCATTCTTAGAATTTTGTGAAGAAAAGAAATGCAACTCCTAATATACTTAAAGCTCGGAGAAGCATATTTTTAATATAAACAAAATACGCATTAGTGTAATAAAAAATAAAACAAAAACAAAATCAAAACATTTAAGATCTATTTTGTACGATATAAAAATATAACTATACTAAAAAAACTCCATTCTATCTCAATCATCCCCAACTCAATTTAATTAATCAACAAATAAACACAAATGTTAAAATTAAATTGAGAAAAGTAAAACTCACAAAATAAATATTTTAAAATAAATAAATATTATAAAATTTAGAGAGATAATAATGAAAAATAAAAATTAACCAAAAAAATAAAAAAATAAAATAAAACTACTTAAAAAATCACCTTCTCCATCTTCAAATAACTAAAGGAATGAATTAAAATAATAATAATAACAAAAAAAATTTGATAGCAGTGACTCATATAGTAGTTATTTACAAATGATAGACAATGTGGTAACACGATTGCTAAGATGACAATTTAAGGAAGCATCAATGAGTTATTTAAATAGAAATTAAACTCGAAACAATAATTTATTTTTCAATAATTTTACCTCTTCCTTACCTCTCAATTTTGTAATTAAGAACCGTGTGTGCTTTTGATTGCATATGTAATTGAAAAATGAAAATCAAAGATAAAGATTTTTTTTATCCATTTCCACTTTTAAGATTTCCCGACTATTTACCTAAGAACATGATTACTTCTTAAGATGCAATCATTTTCAGTCTAGTTTTACCGTAAATTTTAAACCCAGAAGTTTTTTGACCTTAAAATTTGGATATTAAGAAAAACAAATAAATCATTGGATTGCCTATGTGAAGTGCTTTGTTTCAGAAACCGAGTGAATGCACAATACAACATAATTTAATGAACTATTAAAATGTAGTGGTTTTGGTTGTGAATAATAATCAAGTGAAATAAAATACAAGAAGAACCTAGTCCTAAATTTAAAGGAGCACCAAATTGCTCTACACATATCATAAGATCAGCCATATGTTTAATTACATTATCCTTACAAACACATGGTTTTAAATTAATAAGCTTAAATAACTCAAATGAAATGATAAACATTGTGAATATATTTTACAATATGCACATATTTTATAACAAATCATGTTTTTTCATGAAAATCAAGTTCATTATTTATATTAGTCGAAGAAAAATATTACATCAATACATGTAAGTAAATACCAATACCTTAAAAAATGCTCTTGGTCTGCTGCCATCTATCCAAAAGAGAATAAAACTGCCCATCAATATTAAATTAATTGCAGTTGACATAATATCACACAAAAAATGATTAATTTTTAAGTACCTAAAAATAACTCTAGGCAACTCAAAAATATATCTTACACACAAAAAAAGATAAATTGTTTTGAATGGTGTAATAGTCATATGACACCATATTCACAATCATCATGTTGTTAATCATCTCCCAAGTTATTTGTCAATCTAATCTAATATTCTGTAATACCTTCAACTCCCACTTAGTTTTTATTGAGATGTACATGATTTCAACCTGGTGTAATCAAAGGGTTCTCTCTGTATGTAGTCTTGACTATGTATCAGTTGTATCTTTTTTTCCTCTATGTTACTTTGGATATTTCGATCTTTCTTTTAAGTTTATCTAGATGGTGAACATGGTCTAGATAGACATATGTCGTTATTGAATTGTGTAAACATAAAAACTCAAAACAAAGATAGCTTAACAAACTTAAGGTTCGGAAATAACTTAATACTTTCTTAAAAACACCTATGGAACTTGGAAAAATTGTGCCATAGCTCATGCTCCAAATTGAAACAAGTTAAGAATAATAGCAATAAATTTGTTATTTTCTCCGAGGGCAAGGTGTCATTTGCCCACCAGCCTCAATGTTTGAAAATGAATATATAGTTTTGAAAATCGAGTGCAAAAAATAAATATATGGTTTTGAAGTTGAATATTGTTTATATTCTCATGGTTTCCTAATGCACAGGAATAATAGAAAGAAAAAAATAGATAGGCATCTCACAAGCAAGGTTATAGATCCCACATAGGTATTTAATTATAGATTTTGATTTACACCATAAATATCATTAATAAATGTTTTTTTAACAAGTGTAAAATACATAGTGTTTCAAATTCCATTCAAAAAAACTTGGTAGCTCTGAAAAGGGACTCTAGAGAGGTTTCACTTATCAAGATCCCAATAAAATGTCCTTTCAAATAAACATTTCAATAAAGTCCATTCATTATAAGGAATGAATCTAGAATGATTTGTTTGACTGTGGTTCTGTCTTGGGAACATTATATACAATTTTGAGCAAACATTGTATTTTTCACGGCATGAACATTTGGGAGGGGTTCGATTGTCATCGTGAATGAACTTCCTGAAGTTGACTTTTTTCAAATAGATATCTACTCTTTGCTTCAGCCTCATTTAGTCGTAATTTCGGGTATTTGCTAGCATATTTCTCTGTTTAGCCTATCTACTTCTTGTTTAGCTTCGCCAACCTTGAGTTGGAACATATCTGCCTTAGTCTGCTTTAATCGAACAATAGCCTCTAGTTCCTCTATTTGTTGCTTCTTACATTGCCTCTCAAATTGCAACTATGCCAGCTCTGTGCTTTTGTCTTCGAGTTCCCTATCACACTTTCTAATGTAAGACGTGCATTTTTTAAAACACTAGCTTTCTCCTTTGCAATAGTTTCCATCTTCCTTACAACAACATCTGCAATATGATTGCAAGCTTCTTGAGGTAAAGGTGATTGATGAGTTCATGGGTAATGGAGTCAACAACTAGGTCTCGCAGGTTCATTCCACATGGCCATGATATTTGCAATGTAACAATAACGTGACAAACTTATCAGTTTAACGTGTGCCATGATATTTGAAGACCTATGAAGGCCCCAATGCAACAAGGATTCTAGCAAGTTTCAGCATACCACAGGGACAGATGTCATTAGTGTACATCGAGACGAATGTCACGCAATAAGAAAAAGGGTAGACAATAGTCGGTAAGTGAACAATTCCAAAAAAACACCTTTGGTGTAAATATGGAATGTATGTTAAAAAATGATAGTTTTTTTATATCGTTGTTAATTTTAGTAACAAAAAATAACACTAACACTAATAAGAATGATGATTATTATTATTTTTAAAATTATATTATTTTAATCGGGATGGATTTCAACTACTATTATTATTATTTTTTTTTTTGTGAACCATGCCGTTTTTATTAGTCAATTTTAAAGGTTTGAGGTTGGAATCTTGTGATATATAATATTTCATTTCTATTACCAATTACTCCATATTTTATTATTTCATTATAGATATATTTTTTCTACATTTATTGAGTGCAAAACAATAATTATCTTATGATTCGTATGTACAAGATAATTTTTTTTTAAATATTTTGGATAAGTTTGAGAAAATAATTTATATAATTATAAGATATTATTATTAAAATCCATAGCAATTATTTTTGAAAAAATTATTTTTTTTATAGACTTTTATTATCTTATTGATGTTGGTATATTAAATTTTTTTAGTTAAAATTTTAATTTTATTGTTAAGATATTTTTATCATCTCCGCTATACTAATAAATAGAGCTTTTAATAACAAACACTTTGTATCTCAAAATCTCATTATTATGTTTTTACATTTATTAAATCTAATTATAAATTTACTCTCAATACACAATCATCAAATTAATGAAAAATGGAATGTTTAATTACTGTACTCTCACTAATCTTGTCAAACATTCTCCATATTTTGTTAAGCATTCTTCGTGAGTTCGCTCAAACAACTAATGCCTATCAAAGTTTATAAGTCCTGCTTAGAAACTGTTTTCCTTATATCATAAACAAATAAAATCATCTTTACAAGAGACAGAAGTGAAGGCAACCGGTAAGCCAGTAAGCAAATGACTGCACATCACAGTGGTCTCTGCCATGCCACTACGGAGATGAACTTTGGCCATACAAAATCATTATGCGAAAACAAAAAATATTGAAGTTCTATTATAATTCCATGCGTTTATCAAATGTGGACAAATGTCATGCAATAAGCAACAGGTAGATACGATGGCAAGTGAACAATTCCAAACAAAAGCCTTCAATATAATTAATATTTAAAAAAATATAACCATCATGTAATGTATTTAAACAAATTATATTTCAGTTAATTTCAATAACAAAACTTTGTTATTATCTTGAAACAATATTTTATAAAAAAAACTCTAATTCAGTTTTTATATGAAACAAAACAAACAGTTGTATAATACAACCAATATAAAATCATATATATTTTTATAAAGATATTCACATTGAAAAAAAGATAAACGACACATAATAGTGAAATTGTTTGAAAGCTACTTCTTATATATTACAACACATAATAAAACCAAATTTTAAAATGAATAAAACTATTATTTTATTCGCATACTCTGTATTTTGGAATGCTTATAGAAAGTCTTTAGTTTTTTTTTAAGATTATAACATAGTGTTAAGAAATCAATATTTTAAATTTAAATTTTTTAAAATAACAATTTATTTTTTGTAATTTTAATAAGGTGATGACTACTTTGATAAAGCTCTGTATATAATTTGTCATATCCAGCAAGAAAATCCTAGTAGTTATGTTCCTTGTTGTTCTCAACCACTCTTCGTAAGGCTAGTTATGTTCCTTGTTGTCCCCAATCTTAGCAGAGCTCTTTCATAGAGTTGAATTGTAGTGGGCAACCCTTTGCCTCCAACCCTAATGTTTATGACATGCACCTTAATTCAGATCATCGAAGTGTCTTACTGCCTTATGCCTTGTTAAGGAAACATACACAAGGCAGCTACCTCCCCAAAGCAATAGTGGATCCCAAATTCAAAGTTCAGTCCAACCATATTGGAGAATAAATTCAATATATGTGAAATAACCCTGATTGGGAAATTTATGGGTATCTCGCCCTAAGAGAAAGAACTCACCCACTAGATCCAATATAAATGGAAACCCAAGAGGCAGATCAAACTTGAACTAGGCGCCAAAATATTCTTCGCCATAGTATTTTCTAATATTGAAGATAGAACTCAGGTCTTTGAAAATGGCCTATACTTCTTTAACTTTTTTGGGTTATGCCTTCACTTCAAGATGGAAAAATTTGTAACTAATAAGGAAGACCTCATTGCAACTCCACTATGGATCTAAATGTACTAACTTCCACGAGAGTTATTAGGCAAGGAGACTCTAATTGGCATTGGAAATGCCCTCATCCATTTTGTAAAAGCTTCAAAAGAAAAAAAAAACAAGCCAAGTATATCTCCAAAGCTTGTATTTTTATTTACATGAATATCTCAAAACTTGTCTATTTTGACCTACAAATTCTGCATGTTGGGTAGAGGACACCCATTTTTAATGAATGTTGATGACCTCCTCTTACCCATAAATTACTAGAAAAGTTTGTTATGCAAACTTCTAGCTCGCTTCCCAAGCAACATGATTATTAAGATATGATACAAATTCCCTCAATTGTACATCCCCCATAAATTGGTTCGGGTTCCAAATAGGGTCACAAAATAACAAGACAATGTGTTAATAGAGTTCACAGAGGATGTTTTTCTCCTCGCTGGTACAAACAAAGTAAACCTCCATAAATGTAGTTCAACTTGTAATTTCAAATGTTTTTCCAATCATAATGGATGTTTTTTGGAATATTATAAATTTCTCTATAAATAGCATGTTATAATGTGGAGATGGTGCCTTGCAACTAAGGACAAATTCTACTAGCAAACCAAGTTGTATTTTCTCAATCTCCAACTTGTTCACTTGCTTCTCTAATTGAAACTCCTTTTTATCCTCTTTTTCTTCTTCCCATAAACTATTATGGGCTTCATAAAGTTCACCCTTCTTTCTCATACTTCTAGCAATTTGACGATTCTCCCTAAAGGGCATTACTTCTTCCTCATATGAAGCCAATTGTTGTTTCCACTTGTCTTCTTTTTCCCTCACCCACTTCTTGTTGAAAAGTGTAAATAGGTTCAGTCTTCATAATGATATGTGTAAATTGTGATTTTATGTAATTGATGAAAATAATAAAATAAAATTATTTTTGTAAGTACTTGAATCATGGGTTTCATGATCAAGGAATTTTATTTTAGTTAAGGTTCCCATTGTGAACCTTTAGGTTTTGTCATCTAGTCATAAAAGACAATTTGAGTCAATTTCATGTATGAAGGACCCTTCTTGGGCATGTTACATTTTTTATGAGTCATTAAATGAATATGAAGGCCCTCCAAGACCAAGAAAAGACACCTCCTACAAGTCGGCTTCAAGAAGAATAATAAAATCTCTCAAAAGACATGTTGGCTCACACTCAACTCATGTCAGCTTATATGCATGGGAAAACAACTATAAATAGGTAGCTCGGCCTCATTTCAGAATGCAAAATTTCAGTCAAGATCAAGTCTGAAATAAGAAGTGCAAAGATATCTTGGGAAGGAGTCTTATCACCAGCAAATAAAGAAAGAAGAAGAGCGAAATCTTTAGAATTATCTTGGAGTTATTTTTTGGGTCACACATGAGAAGAAGGAAGATGCCATTTGTTGTAGAAGAAGCTAAGAGGAATTGCAGTCCTCTTGGGTAGCTGAATTCAAGAGGGGCAAGTCAAAGGAGAAGTCGAGATAAGCTCGAAGGAGACTCTATCCTAAGTGAAGGTATCAAGGACATTTCCTAGAAGGAGAAACAAGGGTTTTTGAATTAGGGTCGAAGATTGCAGACCTAATTCAAGGAGGCTGAAATAAAGCAAAGGTCTGAAGAAGAAGGAGCTGAAGTTGAAGAATAGATAAGAAGGAGGAAGGAGCATAAGGTTGACTATCTTTGACTAAGGATCTCATCAAGGAAGCTTTGTGTCTTGGTCTTGGAGTGGAAAATAGGTCAAGTGTCTTGGTCTTGGTATTTGTCAATTAAATTCTCTATAAGAAGACGAATTCATTCGGGTTTTCCTCTCAAGTGAGAGAGGCTTCGGCCCTGGATGATAGCCTATATTATGTGTCTCTTGTCTCTTTATGGTTTATGCATTAGTATCTGTTTGATGAATAATAACACTATAATAACATAAGTAAAAGAATATCCTAATCTAAGAAGTAAAAAGCATTCACAAATAGTTATCAATAGAAGAGAAATCACTTAATCTCGATGCCCTATATTTTTCTTGACGCCCTATATTTCTCAACATGGAATGAGAGCTAAGGTGACTAAGTCAAGGAAAGGTATCTTGTCAAGGAACACTCAAGGACCAAATATCGAGGAAGGTGTTAGTGTCAGTATCTTCATCCCGCCATCAGTGATCAAATTTCTCTTTTTGTATGCATATTAGGTGTCCCATCCAATCAGCTACATTCCATTAGGTGATGGATCAACTGATGGTGATGGTTCATGTCAATTTCCCTCATGACATTCACCTGCTGGCCTATTTTTACATGTGTTTAGGTCCTGATGGTGATGGTTCATGTCAATTTCCCTCATGACATTCACTTGTTGGCTTGCTTTTACATGTTTTAGGTCACTTACTGTCATTTTGTTTCATTTCATTTACAAAAGTCAGTTTTAGGGTTTTAGTCTCACTAGGTCTAAGGTTTGCCACCATGGTCATCCAAAACTCAATAAAAGGTCAGCAGACACATGAGGATGCTTTATAAGTTCATAGAATCATAAATTCACTGATGATATGCTCAATAAATAGTTTTTACCTCAAAACTCTATTTTGAGGTGAAAACAAAGTTTTTTATTTTATGTACAAATTTTATGTAATTTAAAGTGTTTCTATATGTAATAATTTCAGCAGCTGCTCTTGGTCACCTTGCTAACTCCAGCCACTGCAAAAAACAAAAACACCAATGCATCAATCCATCAATTGATCAAGAAAGGTCACATTTCAAATGAAAAACAGAGTTTTTGAGCAAAAGTGACTATGACCTTATAAAAGTGGGTTTGAAATAAGGAAAAATTAAAAGGCATCCATATATAAAGTGAAATTATGCTAGTCATCTATTTCATTGTGCAAAACACCCTTGAAGAGCTAAAATCGCGATTTGGGGGCAAATCAAGAAAAAGAAGGTGAAAACACTATTTTTCTAGCAAATCTGCCTGGCGCTGCACATCAGAGGCTTGGCGCTACGTCAGACCGACGCTGCGCATCAGCGGGTTTCAGTGAGTGTTAAATTACAAGGGCGCTGTGCATTGGGCCTAGTGCAATGCGCATCAGCCAAGAAAGTGCCAAAACCATTCCAAATCGCCCAAAACTCTCAAAAATGCTGCATTTCTCTCCTACAAGTAAGTTCTCATTGGTCTTGAGCTGAATTTGGTCTTCTACATGTTTTCTTCATGACTTTTGCATATTGAAAATCAAACCCTAGCTTGTCTTCATAAATTTCCATTTCATTGTAAAACTTTCACTCCATAACCAAAACCAACATATTTTTCTGCTTTTCTATACTTCATTGCCCTAAATCAATCCATTAATTCCATTTTCCCTATCCCACTCCCCTAAGAAAACTCATTCCCTTTATCAAACCCTAAGTCCATCTCGAAACCCTAATTTCCAAAACCTCTCCCTTCATTCCCCAACTCCATTCCACATTTGTAAAATCTCTTCATACTCATCTTCCTTGTCCTCATCCATTATTATTTTCCACCATATCATCATCACTTCACATCCCTAAGACAAGCACTGTGACATGAAGTAGTGAATCAAGTTATGAAGAAGAAACAATTAGTGAAAGCTCAAGGGAAAGAAATGTACAACCTAGGAGACCTCACAAGGGTGGAAAAATTATTAGAGAGGAACCTATTAGAATGACTGAACTCCTTGCTTGCCCTCTTGCTACCACATGTTTCAGATATCAGTCTTGCTTTAAGTTTTGTGAGATGGTTGAGAGGGTTAAATACCATCATGAGTTGGCAAGGCAGTTTGTCATAAACATGGAGAATAATGTGGTGCACCTTGCTGGGATCAATTTCACTCTTTCACCAGCTATTATTACAGAAGCTACTAGAATGCTAGATATAGGGGAAAAGTGGAACAAAAGGCAGAATAACAGCAAGCAGCATTATGAACCATATATCAAGGCCAAATATCATGGTAAACTTAGCAGTGTGTTTCCTTTCAAGTTTTTGGAAGACCAATATGTTCCACTCATGAAACTTATCATCAAATACTTCACATGTGTAGGTTTTCTAGACTTTATGCCTACCATATCAGATTACTTATGCACTTCACCAGGGTCAGAATGATGAGTATTCCATATCTCATATGTAAAAACATAGAGAGGATGACTGTGATTGCAAAAATAAAACCATACCCACAATAGCTCAATAGTATTTATCATTTTGTTGTCATCAAAATTATTGTTTTGCATTAGCTCACTCAGTTAGGAGTGTCATGGGAAGCTTTCATTGTCCACGAAAGCTTTAAGGGGCCTCAAATATTTGCAGATCCTCAAGAGGAAGGTGAACCTTCTGGGCAACAAAAAGAGCCTGAAATCAAAACTGAAGAGGCTCATATTCCTGTTTTTGTAACTTATGAAAGAGGCACCAGGATGCTTTATGAAGCTACCAAACGAGTACTATCTCCACCAGGGGTGGAAGGGGTCTTGTTTTGTTCACCGGATCACAGGAAAATGCTATCTTCACTGGGGGTGAAAGGGGGTTTGCCTTCTTCTTCAGCTAAACAGGTACATGACAAAGACAAAGGAAAGAAACAGGTTCATGAAGAAGGCCTTACTGAAGGGCAAGATAGGGATTTTGTTTTGGTTGAGGAAGATGACACTAATTTGGGCTCTCAAAGCTCAAGACTCAATGATATGATCATCAAAGAGAAGGAGGCTGAAATACAAGCCTTATCACTTGACCTTGAGAGGGATAAATGGTTCATTAACTTTCTTGAGAAAGAGAACAAGCAACTGGAGGACAAACAAGCTATTATGGAGCTGCAAACAATTAGAGAAAACAGGGAAGTGGCAAAAAGAAGAAAAATCAAGATGACATCCCTTGAGCAAGAAATTGAGGCTAACCGAGAATCATGGTTGGAAAGAGTGAATATCCACCTTAAGAAGATCCTTGATAAAGCTAACAAAGAGAAGAAATTGTTGCACCACATGGCTTCATTACTTAGCTCAGAATAGAATTTGCAAGACAAGGATAAATAGCCTAAAAGCTAAGTTAAAGAGAGCCTTGAGAGCCAAAAAGGAACAAGATAAACTTAAAATTTTGGCTGAAGCTTCAATGGCTCAGCAAAGCAATTAGTAAGCTTGCCTCTTGCCAAATTTGAAGAATTTTGGGAAAATTTTGTCATTTCACAATTTTGTAATTCAAAACACAGGAATTTTTTGCTGATGCGTAGTGCCACCGGTGCTGTGCATTGAGTTGGCTAGGTATTTTGAAAAATGGCTTGCATTTTTGGATTCCTCATGGAAAAATAATGAAACCTAGAAAGTTTCATAAGATTTGGAGGAGATCTGGGTTACCTAAAGGGCAAAAAACACCTAAAAAATGCCCTCTTTGCCACTTTTTGGACCCACAGGAACTTGTCTTGGGGGAAATGATTTTTGAAGGGGAAAATGGACTCCAAATTCAAAAATTCTAGTTGTTCCAGAAAGTAGATAGGAAGATCTTTCCAGCAATATATCTTGGGCCTGATTTGGTGAAGTGGAAGGCCTCCAAATTCAGCCTTGAAGTGGCGTTGCACATCAGGCTCAGGGCACTGCGCATTAGGAATTTTTTTTACCAATTTTGTCTAAAAACTCATAATTTCGCCTAGTTTGCTGACAATTGACTTTTTCTTCTCTCTTTGGTAAATTAATGATGTAATATGATGTAATATGATGTACTATGATGTAAATATGATGAAAAATGACTTGAGGAGGTAGATACATAAGCTAGAATTGGTTTGAGGATGGATGAATCAGTTTCCATAGTTTTAGAGGCAAGCTATTCCACTGCCTATTTTCTAGTTCCCAGTTTAGATGTTGTTGACACATCTCCTTGAATCATGGATTTGACCCTTGATGGCTAGCATAAGTGGTTTGATGCCTATATCTTGTACTTTCTTAGTCATTTGTGAAGGTTGGACTCTTGTGGATGCATTGAGCACTATTGTAAATCACTTCTGCAGTTTGGCAAGGAAATGAACCATGGTTTTGCAGCATTTTGTGGGATTCTTGTGGTAATGCATATTAGCATTGTTTTCTCCTTTGTTATTTAGTTTCTCTTATGTGTATATGTGCCATCATCTATCTTTTTATGCATAACTAAATGAATCAAGATTAATAGGTGGAATCCATTGATGTTCAGTGATTTGCCTTGGGGTTACATTTAGTTTTAAATGTTTTCTATTGTTTGAAGAGGACTCATGAAACTTGCATGCCCTCTCCAACTCCTCACCAGTCTTTAGAGTCACCATAACATCAAATTCAAAGTGCTAAAACACTTGCCTACCTCGCCACACAGAAACCTCTGCAAATCTGAGTTGATTTCCCTGACCCAAAGTTGCCTTCCTCATCTAATCCAGCAACCAACCATTAAAATCAATCAAAATCCTCTGAGAAAATATACTTAGGCTAAAATCAGCATTCGTTTCAGTCATCTCAAGCCTTAGTTGCTATATTTTCTTTGAGATTGACTAGGAGAGAGCCCTCTCCCAACCTGGTAGGGCTAGCTACCAGGTTAAGCGTGGTTTGATGTTACCCTAGACCTACCTTTCTTCAGCGTGAGGTAGATTTAGGCACTAACATAGTGGTGACCGTATTGGGGAAGAATTGAAAAATACTAGCCCAGTACATTAAACAATTCTAGACTTTTGGATGATAGGTTTAGAATTCAGTAGGCTGAAAAGATTGTAATGTCCATTTGAATTTTGGGAACAATTCAACACACTGGCTTCCAGACGATACACTAGGGCCAATCCTGATCCTGATCCTCCTCCCGTGTATGAAAACCCAAATCTCATTCCAAGAATTCTCAGGCAAGAAAGTTCTTTGAGTCCAACACCAGTTTTCAGATCTCATTCATGCCCAGTTTTTCTTTAATACCTTGAAGATATCCCGTTTGATGAATATTTTGATCTATCTTTGTTTGAAACTAAATCTGAAAGTGCAATCGGTGATATTGTTTTAAATCTGCAGTTTGTCCAATATCTTGAAACTGAAAGAGCGAATAGATCGATTGATGCTTATATTTTGAATCTTCAAACTTCTATGGTGGCTACCAATATTCCCGATTTCTTAGAATCTGCTTCTGCTACTCTGGGTTCATTTGCTGTTTTCTTTAGTTCTGAAATTCCTACTGAACCTCCTTTTATCTCCACCCTTCCCGTTCAACCCACCATATTTGATCAGAGATCTGTTGTCTCTTCTCCCCCATCAACACCTCAAACATCTATCATTTCTTCACCTCCTTCGACACCTCATACTCCCATCACATCTGCTGCCATTGTTATTACAAATCCTCCTACATCTCCAAGGCCAGTTTCCAATCCACCTCGAGTAATGGCTGCCAGATATGCACCTCTCGTTTTGCCACAAAACTTGGATGCTATGCCTACTGATTACCAAAGTAAAATACCATTGTTTGATGCTACCCAAGGTATCACAACGCAGTAGAATGTGGACAGGATGAGCGACTTCTTTGATCTTCATGAGATAGATGAAGAGAATGTGACTATGAGATTATTTGTGCAAAGTTTTGGAGGCGAGGTGCGAAAGTGGTTCAGAGCACTGCCCGCCGGGACTATCAATACATTGGCAGTTCTTCATAGACAATTTCTGGATCATTGGGAGGTAAAGAAAAATCCACTCCAAATTCTTTCCAAGTATGAAAATATAAAGAGGAATGTTGGTGAAAGTGTCCAGGATTACTGTGTAAGATTCAATATTGTTTATAATGCTATTCCAGCTGATATCAAGCCTCCAATGGGGCTGGATTTGATAAAATTCCCCGATGGCTTTGATCCAGACATGGCATATCAATTGAGAGAAAGAGATCCTGCCACATTGGAGGATATGCTGAAAATTGCAGTGAGTGTGGAGGCAAATCTGCTAGCTAAGAGAGCTAGGACAGAGACCGAGAAGAAGGTGACCATAAAGGAAGAAGCTTCTTCCTCAGATCATTTGCTTCATAAAATTGAGAAAATATTTGATAGATTAACCATTGCAGATAAGCCCAAGACACATATCAGAAATCCAAATTTCCATGGTTAGCGGTAGCCATAGTTCAGGATTAAACAACGGGAGCAAAGAGCGCAAGACCAATCAGCACAACAACAAGTCAAAAAACCATTACAGTAGAACTATGTGCATGGCCCGGAGTCAGAGGATGACGAGAATCCAATAGGAGAAGATAATCACTTTTTTACACCAGATGGTTTGCCTATTATATCACAGAGGATGAGGAATATTTAGAAAGCCCGGCTGCATAGAAAGATGAGGATTTTATACTAGCAAATGAAACAGTCCTAGAAGAAGAATAAGATGAATATTAGAAGGGATATATGAATGCACTCACAATGTAGAAAAGTCAATATTCACTCAGGAGCAGAGATGTACCAATCAACCCAATTCAAAAGTGGAAGGAAGCAGCACAACCAAAGAATGATTCTCCAAATGTTCAGAAAAAGGAAAGGAGCCAGTAGATCCTACTTCCAGCAAAGTACAATCTGCAAATGAGAAGTCAAATCAGCCAAGTGTAGCAAAGGAAAAATCTGAAAAGAAGGATGCTCTGATCAAAGAGGTAGATAAAACTACAACCTTTAGCTTAGAGAATGAGATTGCTAAGTTAAAAGTGTCGATACCTTTGACTAAATTAATGAGTGTCAAAGATTTTGAATGTAGATCCCCTATCTGATATGGTTAATGTGGAAGATGACCAACCCAAGCTTATTTTGGTCTAGCATTAGAAGGCCAATCTGAGGATAGTGACGTAGTCTCGTCTTACAACAGCCTTAGATTGCATGATTTTGTCTTGCACAACGCCATGTTTGATTCAGGAGCATCTCACAACCTGATGCCAAAGACAATTATGGAAAAATTGGGTTTGAAAATCACTCGCAAGTATCATGATCTTTATTCCTTTGATTCTGGTCGAGTTAGATGTATTGGTCTCATTAAGAATTTGGTTGTGACTTTAGATCAGATTCCAGCAAAGAATGTTCTCATGGATGTAGTAGTGGCAGACATTCCCCCTAGATTTGGCACGCTTTTATCCAGGTTGTGGGGTGCAAAACTCAAAGGGACATTGCAATTAGATTTCTCCTATGCCACTATTCCCGTGTTTGGTCTGTTGAGAAAATTATATAGGGAGAAAAAGATGAAGTATATGATCATGAGCAAGGAGAAACCTTTGAATCATCTGATTAACTATGTGCATACAGATTTAGAATCTTTTGTTCTTTATTCTGATAGTGGTTTTAATGATGTAAATAGTCAAGTAGTTGAAGTCGAAGATATTCCAGAGATAACAGAAAATTTCAGGGCAGTACTTGATCAAGAGAGACAAAGGCTTGAAAGTACCGCTGAACAGTCTACATTCTGCCAACAGCAAAAAATTGATGGATAGTAGCCAAAGGTAGAAGAGCAGGCAAAATTCCAGCACTTGGAGGAAGAAGCCGTTTGTGGAGTATCTATTTTGATGGAGCAGTAGGTAAGGCTAGTGCAGGAATTGGTATTTGGATACACATCCCCGTTTTCCTACCAAATAAAGTCCCAAGTAATGTAAGAGTTTGTTCATATAAATTGGCTTTTGATTGTTCCAATAATGAAGCCGAGTATGAGGCACTGATTGCAGGCTTGAAGATCCTCAAGAAGTTGAGTGCAAAGAGAATTTTAGTTTATGGCGACTCTGAATTAGTAATCAAACAAGTCAAGGGTTAATACCAAGCCAAGCATCCTCGAATGAGGGCTTACCATAATGCGGTTCTAGTTATTTTGAGGTTGTTTCCAGATCATACTTTGACATGTGTCCCTCGTACGCAAAATGTTATTGCAGATTCGCTTGCTACAGCTACAAGTAACTTAAAGATCCCTATGAATTCAAACAATAAGTTTGAAATTCATGTGAAGCATCGCCCAGCTGTTCCTGATAATCTAAGATATTGGCAGGTGTTTCAGGACGACAAAGAGATTGAAGATTTTCTGCAAAATGAAGACAAATATAAAGACACTTCTATAGATGGTGAACAAGAAATATGGAAGTCTGACGGTTGAAAAACAATGTCATCCCTAAAGGCCTTATACCTTTAGAGGAATTATTTGATCAAGATGATGTAGCCCAGAAGCTAAGCTTAGTGCCAACCGAGAAGGGAGTTGAAGATGTAAATATCGGAACAACAGAAAATCCAAAGATGGTGAAGTGTTCAAAGGCATTACCTCCTTAGGTAAAAGCTAAATACATTAGTTTATTGTCTTCATTTTCTGATGTATTTGCATGGGACTATACAGATTTGAAGGATTACAACAAAAGTTAAATTCAACATATAATTCCAATTAAGCCAAATCAGAAGCCATTTCACCAAAAGTTGAGAAGGATAAATCCGAAGTTGCTGCCATCAATAGAGAAAGAGGTGAATTGATTGTAC
This sequence comes from Pinus taeda, assembly GCA_000404065.3. Lineage (NCBI taxonomy): Eukaryota > Viridiplantae > Streptophyta > Pinopsida > Pinales > Pinaceae > Pinus > Pinus taeda. The sequence goes on from APFE030980605.1 coordinate 196,131, forward strand.
AAGGTTGGTATAATCATTCTGATCAGATTTTTAGATTGGATCTCCAATTTGGTACCCGCGCGGAAGAAGACAGGTGAGATTAGATTGTGCATAGATTTCATAAATTTGAATAAAGTGTCATTGAAAGATAATTACCCGTTGTCAAAAATGGACCACATACTCCAAAGAGTAGTTGGGGCATCTCGTATGTCGCTGCTCGATGGGTGTTCTGACTACAATCAAATTTTGGTTCATGAAGATGATAGGGACTAAACAACATTCACCACTCCATGGGGGACATTTGACTATGCCAAGCTGTCGTTCGGTTTAAAGAATGCTAGAGCAACATTCCAGCGGGTTGTGGACATCGCCTTCACAAATTAAAAAGATGTGTTTTTAGTAGTGTATCTTGATGATTTGACTATCTTCACAAATTTAGATGAAGAGCATCTTTACCATCTAAAAATTGTTTTTCAGCGTTGCAGAAAATATGGAATATCACTCAATCCCAAAAAGAGCTTGTTTTCCATGGATGAGGGGAAGCTTCTCGGTCACATAATATCAAAATAAGGAATCCGCATCGATCCTGCTAGAGTGGAAGCTATTCAGAAAATTGATTTTCCTCGTAATAAGAAAGAGATCCAAGCATTTAATGGTAAGATGAAATTCTTACATCGTTTTGTGCCTAATCGAGCTGAACACTTGAGGGAAATTACAAATATGTTGAAGAAGGATAGTATGGTCAAGTGGACCGAAGAAGCCATGAAGTCTTTTAACCTGGTAAAGTTGGTTCTTTCTTTAGCTCTGATTTTAATCAGTTTGAATTATTCACAGGATTTCATATTATTTTCATTCGCTTTTGAACATACTATGTAGCAGTTCTAATGCAGAAAAGAGATCAGCTTGAAAAACCGATTGCCTTTTTCAGCCGGAAAATAAGAGATGCAGCCTTAAAATATAACATTATTGAGAAGTAAGTTCTTGCCTTGGTGAAAGATTTGAAAGATTTCCGGGTATATATTCTGCACTCTCATATTCTTGCTTATGTCCTTAACGCAGCGGTCAAAGATATTTTGGTACAAACATATCTGGAAGGGAGGCGAGGCAAATGGATTCCAACATTGCTAGAATATGACTTGGATATAAAGCCAACAAAGCTAATCAAGGGGTAGGGTCTAGCAAAGTTGATGGGGGAGTCTAATTTACATGCATTGGACATAAACCTGATTGCAGCCATGTCTGAAGAAGATGAAGATAGTTTGCTGATTCAGGTATCTGATATTTTTCTCCATTCTCCATGGTATTCAGATATTTTATATGTGCTTCAATACCTTTCATCGCCATCGGGGATGGCTAAAAATAAAGGTAGAATTCTGAAACTAAAGGCTGCTAGATTTTGTATTTTGAACAATGCACTATATTGGAAGGATCCCGGAGGAATTTTGCTGAATTGTTTGATTGAAGAGGAAGAAAAATAGGTCATGAGTGATTTTCGTAAGGGAGACTGTGAAGGTCATTTATTTTGGAAGACGACGACTAACAAAATTTTGAGAGCAGGGTACTATTGGCCTACCCTGTTTGCTGATGTTTATAAAACTATCACAAACTGTCATGAATGCCAGATTTTTCAGGGAAGGAGAAAGTTGCAGCGTCTACCTCTCAAGCCAGTTGAAGTTAGTGCATCGTTTCAGCAATGGGGCCTAGATTTTATTGGAGAGATTCATCCCACATCTTCAGCTCATCACAAGTGGATCTTAACAACGAAATATTATTTCACAAAGTGGATTGAGGCGATCCCCACTTAGCAAGCTACAGACTCAGTAATAATTCAGTTTCTTGAAAATAATATTTTTTCAAGTTTTGGTTGTCCTAACAAACTAATTACAGATAACGCAACCGCTTTCAAGTCTAAAAGGATGATTGACTTTTGTAGCAAATACAAAATTACCTTGGGACATTCTATTGCATATTATCCGCAAGGTAACAGATTGGCTGAATCTTCAAACAAATCATTGGTCAACATCATTAAAAAGCTGTTGGAAACAAATAAGAAGAGTTGGCATAAAAAGTTGGTTAATGCACTATGGGCAAATAGAGTAAGTCAAAAGAAGTCAATCGGTATGTCTCCGTTCGAGATTTTATATGGTATTGACATGATGTTCTCGACATCTCTCGCAGGCCCAGTTGTTAAACTTCTGCAGGAAGCTGGCAACGAGGAAGATCATTTTCAGCAGAGAATAAGCCAAATGATCCATTTACAACAGACGAGAGAGGAAGTTTTTCAGAATACCTTCAGGTTGCAAGAGAGAATTAAGAAGATTTATGATCAGAAGGCAAAGGCGGACAAATTTCAGATTGAAGACATAGTGCTAAAGTGGGATGCTAGAAATGAGGATAAAGGCAAGCACGAAAAGTTCGAGAACCTGTGGAAGGGACCATATATAATTGCTGCATATCGAGGTCAAAATGCTTTTCTACTCAAAGAAATGAACGGGGAAGATTGTCCAGGAGGGCCGGTAAATGGTCGGCTTCTAAAACGGTACTATCTCTATGCAGTTTTCTGCTGTCACATTTTGTCATTGTACATACCATTTTATTTCTTTCATTGCAAAGTTTGTACTGTCATCATTCATTCATTTTGGGGCCCAAAGTGAAGGCTATAAAGCTGAATGTTTGGCTTCAGCCTTTGGTTATCTAGTGTCGGTGGTTTGAGTCATAGTTGAGTTAGTTTTGGGTCGAGGTATTTGTTTGGTGTTCTGAAGTTATTGACTCCATATTGCCCAATGGATGAAGGCACTTATCTGATTTTCCAGAGATCTATGGTTCTTGGCACCTCCTAGGAGTTACCATCCCCATTGGAGCCAATGTTAGTGTCGGTATCTTCATCCCTCCATCAATGATCAAATTTCTCTTTTTTCATGCATATTAGGTGTCCCATCCGATCAACTACATTCCATTAGGTCATGGATCAACTGATGGTGATGGTTCATGTCAATTTCCCTCACGACATTCACCTGCTAGCCTGTTTTTACATGTTTTAGGTCCTGATGGTGATGGTTCATGTCAATTTCCCTCATGACATTCACCTGCTAGCTTGTTTTTAGATGTTTTAGGTCACTTACTGTCATTTTGTTTCATTTCATTTACAAAAGTCAGTTTTAGAGTTTTAGTCTCACCAGGTCTAGGGTTTGCCACCATGGTCATCCAAAACTCAATAAAAGGTAAGCAAGCACATGAGGAGGCTTTATAAGTTCATAGAATCATAAATTCACTGATGATATGCTCAATAAATGGTTTTTACCTCAAAACTCTGTTTTGAGGTGAAAATAGAGTTTTTTTATTTTATGTACAAATTTTATGTAATTTAAAGTTTTTCTATATGTAATAAGTTCAACAACTGCTCTTGGTCACCTTGCCAACTCTAGCCACTGCAAAAAACAAAAACACCAATGCATCAGTCCATCAATTGATCAAGAAAAGTCACATTTCAAATGAAAAACATATTTTTGAGCAAAAGTGACTATGACTTTATAAAAGTGGATTTGAAATAAGGAAAAATTAAAAGGCATCCATTTACAAAGTGAACTTATGCTAGTCATCTATTTCATTGTGCAAAACACCCTTGAAGAGCTAAAATCGCGATTTGGGGGCAAATCGAGAAAAAGAAGGTGAAAACTTGTTTTTCTAGCAAATCTGCCTGGTGCTGCGCATCAGACCGGCGTTGCGCATCAACAGGTTTCAACTAGTATTAAATTACAAGGGCGTTGCGCATCAGGAGGGCATTGCGCATTGGGCCCAGTGCGCTGCGCATTAGCCAAGAAAGTGCCAAAACCATTCCAAATCACCCAAAACTCTCAAAAACGCTGCATTTCTCTCCTACAAGTAAGTTTTCATTGGTCTTGCGCTGAATTTGGTCTTCTACATGTTTTCTTCATGACTTTTGCATCTTGAAAATCAAACCCTAGCTTGTCTTCATAAATTTCCATTTCATTGTAAAACTTTCACTCCATAACCAAAACCAACATCTTTTTCCCCTTTTCTATACTTCATTGCCCTAAATCAATCCATTAATTCCATTTTCCCTATCCCACTCCTCTAAGAAAACTCATTCCCTTCATCAAACCCTAAGTCCATCTCAAAACCCTAATTTCCAAAACCTCTCCCTTCATTCCCCAACTCCATTCCACATTCGTAAAATTTCTTCATACTCATCTTCCTTGTCCTCATCCATTATTATTTTCCACCATATCATCATCACATCACATCCCTAAGACAAGCACCATGACAAGAAGTAGTGAATCAAGTTATGAAGGAGAAACATTTAGTGACATCTCAAGGGAAAGAAATGTACAGCCTAGGAGACCTCACAAGGGTGGAAAAATTATTAAAGAGGAACCTATTAGCATGACTGAACTCCTTGCTTGCCCTCTTGCTACCACATGTTTCAGATATCAGTCTTTCTTTGAGTTTTGTGAGATTTTTGAGAGGGTTAAATACCATCATGAGTTGGCAAGGCAGTTTGTCATAAACACGGAGAATAATGTGGTGCACCTTGCTGGGATCAATTTCACTCTTTCACCAGCAATTATTATAGAAGCTACTAGAATGCCAGATGTAGGGGAAAAGTGGAATAAAAGGCAGAATATCAGCAAGCAACATTATGAACCATATATAAAGGCCAAATATCATGGTAAAATTAGCAAGGTGTTTCCTTTCAAGTTCTTGGAGGATCGGTATGTTCCACTCATGACACTTATCATCAAATACTTCACATGTGAGGGTAGGTTTTCTAGACTTTATGCCTACCATATCAGATTACTTATGCAATTCACCAGGGTCAGAATGATGAGTATTCCATATTTCATATGTAAAAACATAGAGAGGATGACTGTGATTGCAAAAAGAAAACCATACCCACAACAGCTCAATAGTATTTATCATTTTGCTGTCATCAAAATTATTGTTTTGCATTAGCTCACTCAATTAGGAGTGTCATGGGAAACTTTCATTGCCCATGAAAGCTTCAAGGGGCCTCAAATATTTGTAGATCCTCAAGAGGAAGGTGAACCATCTTGGCAACAAAAAGAGTCTGAAAACAAAACTGAAGAGGCTCATATTCTTGTGTTTGTAACTTATGAAAGAGGCACTAGGATGCTTTTACAGCTGCCAAACGAGTACTCTCTCCACCAGGGGTGGAAGGGGTCTTGTTTCTTCACAAGATCACAGGCAAATGCTATCTTCATCGGGGGTGAAAGGGGCTTTGCCTTATTCTTCAACTGAACAGGTACAGGACAAAGACAAAGGAAAGCAACAGGTGCATGAAGAAGGCCCTACTGAAGGGCAAGATAGGGACTTTGTTTTGGTTGAGGAACATGACACTGATTTGGGTTCTCAAAGCTCAAGACTCAAGGATATGACCATCAAAGAGAAGGAGGCTGAAATGCAAGCCTTATCACTTGACCTTGAGAGGGCTAAATGGATCATTAACTTTCTTGAGCAAGAGAACAAGCAACTAGAGGACAAACAATTAGAGAAAACAGTGAAGTGGCAAAAAGAAGAAAAATCAAGATGACATCCCTTGAGAAAGAAATTGAGGCTAATCGAGAATCAAGGTTGGAAAGAGAGAATATCCACCTTGAGAAGATGCTTGATAAAGCTAACAAAGAGAAGAAATTGTTGTGCCACATGGCTTATCATTACTTAGCTCGGAATAAAATTTGCAAGACAAGGATAAATAACCTAAAAGCTAAGTTAAAGAGAGCCTTGAGAGCCAAAAAGGAACAAGATAAACTTAAAATTTTGGCTGAAGCTTCATTGGCTCAGCAAAGCAATTAGTAATCTTGGTTCTTGCAAAATTTGAAGAATTTTGGGAAAATTTTGTCATTTCACAATTTTGTAATTCAAAACACAAGAATTTTCAGCTGATGCGCAATGCCACAGACGCTGCGCATTGAGTTGGTTAGATATTTTGAAAAATGGCTTGCATTTTTAGATTCCTCATGGAAAAATAATGAAACCCAAAAGTTTCATAAGATTTGGAGGAGATCTGTGTCACCTAAAGGGCAAAAAACACCTAAAAAATTCCCTCTCTGCCACTTTTTGGACCCACAGGAACCAGTCTTGGGAGAAATGATTTTTTAAGGGGAAAATGGACTCCAAATCCAAATATTCTAGTTGTTCCAAAAAGTAAACAGGTAGAGCTTTCCAACAAGCTATCTTGGGCCTAATTTGGTGAAGTGGAAGGCCTCCAAATTCAGCCTTGAAGTGGCATTGCGCAGCAGGCTTAGGGCACTGTGCATTAGGCAAATTTTTGCCAATTTTGCCTAAAAACTTAGAATTTCGCCTAGTTTGCTGACAATTGACTTTTTCTTCTCCCTTTGGTAAATTAATGATGTAATATGATGTACTATGATTTAAATATGATGAAAAATGACTTGAGGAGGTAGATACATAAGTTAGAATTGGTTTGAGGGTGGATGAATCAGTTTCCATAGTTTTAGAGGCAAGCTGTTCCACTACCTATTTTCTAGTTCCTAGTTTAGATGTTGTTGAAATAGCTCATTGAATCATGGATTCGAACCCTGATGGCTAGCATAGGTGGTTTGATGCCTATATCTTGTACTTTCTTAGTCATTTGTCAAGGTTTGACTCTTGTGGATGCATTGAGCACTATTATAAATCACTTCTGCAGTTTGGCAAGGAAATGAACCATGGTTTTGCAGCATTTTGTGGGATTCTTGTGGTAATGTGTATTAGCATTGTTTTCTCCTTTGTTATTTAGTTTCTCTTATGTGTATATGTGCCATCATCTATCTTTTTCTACATAACTAAATGAATCAAGATTAATAGGTGGAATCCATTGATGTTCAGTGCTCTGCCTTGGGATTACATTTAGTTTTAAATGTTTTCTGTTGTTTGAAGAGGACTCATGAAACTTGCATGCCCTCTCCAATTCCTCACCAGTATTTAGACTCACCATAAAATCAAATTCAAAGTGCTAAAACACTTGCCTACCTTGCCCCACAGAAACCTTTGCAAATCTGAGTTGATTTCCCTGACCCAAAGCTGCCTTCCTCATCTGATCTAGCAACAAACCATTAAAATCAATCAAAATCCTCTGAGAAAATATACCTAGCCTAAAATCAGCATTCATTTTAGTCATCTCAAGCCTTAGTTGCCATATTTTCTTTGAGATTGACAAAGAGAGAGCCCTCTCTTGACCTGGTAGGGCTAGCTACCAGGTTAAGCGTGGTTTGATGTTACCCTACACCTACCTTTCTTCAGCCTGAGGTAGATTTAGGCACTAACAGAAGGCATAAAAGCAAATATCATCTTGAAGTCAAGATCTACAAAGGAAACATCATAACCCTAGATCAAAGAAATTCTACACCAACAAGAAGTCTTGGAATCCTCAAGTTATCTCAAGAGACCTCAAAGACCCTACTCAAGTTAAAGGACTTATACATCACGCAAGGCCAAGAACGTTATCGTCAATATTCTAAGATGATATCTCTCTCATTGAATCAATATACCTACCATTTAATACATAATCAAGAAGTCATCATTGATATTCATCAATAAATACTCCACCATCAAAGGAACGAAAGGGATCTCCCTCTCTATGGGATCAAGGATCATTCTTAAGGAAAACTATCTTCACCAAGGAGAAGTTTTCTGTTCGTTGTATCATCATCAACATCAAGGAAGCAACAAGAAAAAGGAGATTCTATCAAGTAAGTATATTTATGTCTACATCTGAATCTGTGAAAAAGTCTTTTTGCAAGGAAAACAACAAATTGGTTGGGGCTTCAAACTATCTCGCATGGAAGAAAAGGATAGATCTAAACCTCATTGAAAATGAGGTTGTGGAACATGTTAAAGGATTAATCACCAAACCAGAAAAGGAATATTCTCAAGCACTTGCAAAGTATATGAAAGGGGAAGTTAGGGCTCAAGGGATTCTCATTTAATCCATCAAGGATCCCCTCATCCCATATGTATCAAAACTCAAAACTTCAAAGGAAATATATGAAAAGCTGATAGATTTGTATTCAATAAGCACTGCTGGAGAAGTTATCTCATTAAGGCAAGAACTCTAGAAGCTAAAAATGTTAAGGGAATATGGAATAACCTCATACTTTATGAGGATATCTAAAATCAGGGTTCAACTTGAAAATCTGGGAGAAGTCATGTCTGATAGAGAAATGACTACAATTGTACTAAATGCAATACTAGAGGAGTGGAGTAACTTTACTTCAAGTATTTATGGGAAGAAATAAGCTACTCCATTCCAAGATCTCTGGTCACTGTGCAAGATTGAAGAATCTAGACTAAAGACCAAATTTGATGTAGGATCAGGTGAGAAGAATCAAGCTTATGCTACAATGACAAGAAGAAAGGGAAAATTTGGAAATTCTGGTTCTCAGAAAGAAATGGGACATGGCCAAGATTCAATGCTATTGGTGTCAAGAATATGGACACTATATGAGAGATTTTCCTAAGCTCAAGAAGGACAATAATAAAAGAGGAAGAGAAGAAGCTCATATCACTGAAGAAGTGGAGGAAACTGAAAAGAAGAAGTCCAAGAAAGAGGAAATAAGAGATCTCTACCATGACTGAGATAGTCTTCCTCACCTAAGTTCTTTTCAAGTTCCTAAGTATTATGTTGTAAGATATGGCTATCATGATTAACTAAGAAAAATGATGGGATGCATCATTGCACCATAGAAGCATTGAAAGCAAGAGTTCGTGACATCATCATTGAGAAGAATGAAAGATGGTTGAGGCATGAAAATTAACTATGGAAGGGTATAGCTCTTGGAAACCTCATTTATAACATAAGTGGAACTTGTGGAAAAGAAATAAAAATGTCATCTAGTACAAGTCTCATCATACATCTGTCAAAAAGGAAACATCTGTTGGATAGGGACACTCCATATCCTTAAGATTTTGATAGAATCTTCATCAAAAGGTTCATCGATTAAGAGTGGAAGCATGTGTTTCATTAGGAATTCCGAACTTATGGAATTCGTGAGATGATGATATGATGACAAAATAAGTGAAGCAGATCAAGGGATTGAAGTTATTTCAATCAAGGAAGTTGTTGAAGAAAGTTTGGATGACATAAAGGAAAATGAGATATGTATGCTTACATTCGATATTGTAGAGTCATGTCATATGGTTGCATGTAACATGGATCAATGCTCTATCTTGAGAGCATAATCAAAAGGAAATATCTCCTCCTTCGAAAGGATGCAAGAATGCAGGAATGCATGGGTCACACATTCACTGGATGAAATCAACATAATGGGTCCTCATGTAATATGAGATGGTTAACATTAATTGGAGGAAATCTGATTGGAAGTTCCTGGGAATGAAATGTGTAAAAAAGAGGAAGGAAGATATCATGGAATATGCAACCATGGAAAAGTAAATCAACATCCGAGAAACCAATAGATCTAACTAGGATATCTCCAAGAAGGATATGTAGACTTTCATGAAGCCCGAAAAAGAAAGAGACCCTTGAGAATATATATCTTTGGGAGATGCGTTGATATGTATGCAAGATGTTGATGCAAACTAGAAGATGTCATGATGAAAGACCATCACAAAGGTAATTTTGACTTAATGTTCATTCCTTTATTCTTGAACAAATATTTGGATGGGATTATGCAGGGATGCCGAGGGAAGATCTATGGATATCTTCCATATTGATGCCCATATAGTAGGATGAAAGATCCTTAAGGAAACATGGCACGAAGAAGGAAACATGTCATGCAGGAAGGCCATATATGAATTGATGAATCACTTTCCGATGATGACATGAATGAAAGTGATGGATGGTATGTGCCCTATGAAGAAGTTCCAAAACATGAAGACTCCTGAATAATGAAAAGAAGTTCATGACATTGTGAGGAGGAGTTCTTCAAGCAGTTGGTTGTCCGATCATCTCCACTTGAGGAGATGTTGTAGGTCCCTAATTAAGAGGGAGCATGGAAACAAGTTTCTTACTTGGTAGAAACTTGGAAGCAAAATTCGTAAGCTAAGAGGGAGCTTAGGTACATTCCTTCAATAGGAATGAGTACATTCCTTTATTGGAATAGGTATATCCTCCACAATTAAGAGGGAGAGATAGATAGTCTTCACTCGGGACACAGAATGGAGGATTGGGTAAACATATGGCATCTGATACACTTAGAGGATGAGTTAGGGCATCCAAGATAAGAGTAGTCGTAGAGGACCGATATTCTTTAAGGACTGGGAATCCAAGATAAGAATAGTCCTGGTGCAACACACGCGGAGAACTTGGGTGGGATATGTTCTGAGAGAGATAATGATGAGGGTGTCTATACATCATTGGTCTCACCAGAATTGAGCTCAGATCTTGTGGAGAGATAGAGTTGTTATTCAAGGCCTTGCTATGTGACAATGCTGGTTGATATAATACTAAACAAATGTGCTACCAATCCAGCTCTTCTTATGCGAATTCTTCAAATTGAGAATGACCAAGTACCATTATGAATACCTCCACAGTTAAAAGGAAGTGTGGAAAAGTGTAACTAGGTTCGGTCTTCATAATGACGTGTAAATTATGATTTTATGTAATTGATGAAAAGAAGAAAATAAAATTATTTTTGTAAGTACTTGAATCATGGGTTTTGTTGTGGCTAAATCATGCACCAACAACACAAGTGTAGTAAGAAGAAAGGAAAGCCCCCTAGAGACAACCTCATGGTTTGTTGTAGACCAGTGCCTAGGACATCTTAAATAGAGGAGTTCCTGTAAGGTTATATTTGAGGGGGTTGCAACACTCCAATTGTCACGTAAATAAAAAAGGTAATAGTAGGGGTTTAGTTAAGTTAGCTTTCAAAGAGGTGGATTCAAGCCAACTCATGGATCCAAATGTTGGGGGTATATGAGGCAATTTCAAAGAGAAACGGTTTCTTCTTCTGGTGGCTGACACACAGAAATGAGACAGCTTAAAACTGAAGTCGTAGGAATGATGGAGAGGAGGAAATAAAGGAGGGAAATAGATGTATAGGGCTATAACAAATAGAATCCTAAACAACAGTGTTCTAAGAGAAGTGGAATCCGATGGATAGGGCTGTAAACAAAACAAAATCCTAAACCATGGTTTTCCAATAGAAATATGAAAGAGGGAGGAGATGGAGTGATAGAAACAATGGATACCTTATTGAGGTTTCAAGCCTATGACGTGCTTACCTCTATCACCAAATAGTGCGAGAAAGGTTGTGCTCATATAGGTACTGAAGGATATTAAAAAACCAAGTAAATCTGTAATACACAAAGGCACTATTCTCTATTTAGCAGCCAGGGTAAATCCATGAACCAAGGAGAAACCAACAATCTCATTACACTATTTCAGAGAAGGAAAAACAACTTATGAAATGAGGTTACAAAAGGGAAAACTTACCGCACATTAATCATTTTAGGAATCAACATGAAAATACCATTTAACTCAAAGGGTCCAATAACCAGTCCATACACTCAACAATGATATCAGTGAAATCCCCATGAACAAGCAAATTAGAAACAAAAAGGCATCACAGAGTTCAGCCCTCGCGGGTTAGAATAACTAGAACCTCTGTTATAGATTTCATCCCCTATTTATAAGAAGAGTGGGAGAGCTTTGAGTTACAATCAAAATATCTGAGCTCGAGCTCCAATTGTCATGTTAAACTAGTCGTCTCAGCTCTGTAAGGATCTGCTACAACCTACCTAAAGATTACAATAGGGATCGAATCCCTTTCTTGGAAAAAATGCAGAAATAAATGCACAGAGAAAGAAAATCGAGAGAGGAAAGAGGAGGTGACCCCTTGCTGTTTCCGTGGAGGCCTTGGATAGAGCCACGTCCTTGCTGTCATCATACTTCTTTTTGGCTGCTTGAGGTGGTTCACTGCTCCTCGACTGGTTTCTGTCAATTCTGCTTTAACTGCCTGAGTGACTTGTTTGGTGGAATAGGGAGCGGAGTGGGAAAGGCATGTGTCCAAGCGGTCCTTTTTTGTGTAGAGGGAATGGAGATTCATGCCGTGCCATTAAGTCTTCCTGAGTTCCCCCCATATTGATATGCAGTTTTTCCATGCTCCATTAAAGTCCTTAGTTGTCGGCCCATCCACCCATTTAAATCTCTATGACAACACTCTCTGCTTAACACGGCCGCGAGCCTTTAACATTAAAAACATATGAATAGGTGGGCATTTTTTATTTCCCCTTTGGGCCCCTTTATCATAGCCCCTTATGTGACGTTCCTCAATATAACTGAGGGCTAGGACTAGGGGTTTAGTATTTTGAGTGCCAAGGCTTTGAGAAGTTGTACGGGGGGCCTTTTCCTTTATAATTCGAATTTGCCTATGTTTGTCTCTTACACCGCATTGGCTGATCTCTCGGACGTGAAAAATTTATGAAATGTGGCTTGTGAAATAACGCATCTCGGACCTTTTTGTTGAAAATGCAACAAGATGGTGGAGCTTAGTGAAAAGAAGTCGCCTTCACTAAGTGGGCCCACAGGCTATTTTTGGTGCAAAGTCTATTTTTAGACTATGTCTATTTTTAGACATATGGATCATGGTCTATGAGTTACAGGATGCTATTTGTGGATGATTGGTCAAGTTGGTAAAAATAGATGAACCTCTATCTTAGACATATGGGGGCGGAGTCTATTTTTAGACTACCAGGCTAAAAATAGAACAGTCGAATATTATTAGCCCTTAATAATATTTGGACTATAAACATTATCTTATTCTCTTGGAGCACTTCAGTTCGAGCTACAGATGTGGCACATGCAGCTGCTAGAAGGAAATATGTGGTTCCTATGGGTTAACTTGAGCTATTGCATGGAGGACATCAGTTAGGACTTCAGTGATTGAGTTCTGTCGAGTTGTATTAGGAGTTGATGGAGTTGTGTTCAGTTTGACTTAGTTGAACTAGTTGTAGTTAGTCTAACTGGAAAATAGACTAATGTTGAGTGGTGTGAATTAGTTATTAATTAATTCACTAATTATTAACTCATAA